>VZTG01004475.1:249263-318031 GCA_013397845.1 Melanocharis versteri
TCCTCCCCTTCAAAATCTCCCTGGGAATTTTGATTTGCAGGGCTTTTTTTTTCTCCTCTCTCTCTCTCTCTTTCTCCTTCCTGCTGAGGATACGTTTTGCTTGCCAAGTTTGTAGTGACACCTCTCAGATTCCCCCGCTCCCGGTTTTTTGGATCTGTTACAGTGCCCGGTCGTATATAGACATACTGTATCTTTTTGCCTTTTTTTTTTTTTTTAATTTTTTTACAAGAAAATGGGAATTCTTTGGGAAGCTAATGGATGCTGAGGAGGACGATCCTAAAAAAAAAATCTCCTTTTAATCTCTAAATAAGGCGGACGAAGAAATTCTTAAATTCAGCCATCAATTTAGCTCCGTGTTTAGCACCTCGAAGTATTTATGATTGCAGAGCAGGTGCAAACAAGGATTAGGAATAAGGTAAGGGAGCTATTTCTGTCTTTGAGGCAGCAGCGTTCGCTCAGGGTTATCAGCAGCTTTTCTTTTTTTTTTCTTCCATAGAATCTGAGCTGATTTATTTGCATTTTCAGTGCTGTTCTCCCGTCCTTCCGAGTCATTTCTAATACGTCTGCGTGCTTTCCATCACTAAAACATACATTCCTTCTCCCTGGCTGCTCAGGATTTGGGAGTTTCTTGACTGTGCACATGTTTTGGCTGTTATTCGGTAACTGCTTAAAACCACCAATCCTCTGTTTAAAATTATTTCTTACCTTGCACTTTCTGCACTCAGCAGGATTCCTGAAAATAAAACCCCACCAAAGCCATAGAAAATTGCAACACAAGAGCTTTTTTTTTTTTTTTTTTTTTAGTAATTTGCCTTTAAAAAGGAGAGTGAAGTAGTTAAAATTCCCCGAGGGGAAATCGGGGCGGGCGGCGGGGGGTGGTATATAATAATCAGGTTCTCTCTCTAAAAGCAAATGAACTCCCCTCCCTGTTCCCTCCCCCTCACCAGCAGTTCCCCAGGGCTGAGCCTGATTTCTGGCCGTATCGGGGCTCCCGGGGGTGGTGGGATGCAAGGGGGGAGCGATTCCTGCTGGCAAGGAGGGAAGGATCCCCTGCTTCCCTCCGGGATGCTGCAGGCTGCTCTCCGTCAGCACGCTTTGCTAATTTTTGTTTTATCAGCTCCATTTAGGGATATAAATGGCACGAGCAAGGATATCAATTACCAGCTAACGGCGGCGATAGCCCGTGTTTTATGGGATTTAATGATTTCTCTTGTTTTGAAAAAGCTCTTGTGACGCTAACAATAAAGAACCCCATAAATCATCTAAATGAATTGTGTTCCAGCAAAGGCAATTTTTAGCCTTTTGCTGGGTATCTCCTGGCCCCGGTAATTAATATTGCATTAACAGTTGCGAACGTGTTTGTGCTAATAAAGGCGCCATTACTAAAAAGTGGCTCTCCTGCCGTGGGTCCCGTGTTTACTGAACTGCCACGGAGTGCCCCAGCCGTGGGTGACTGCTGTCCTCTCCTCTGGAATCACATCAGGTGACCGGGAAGTGAGCGCAGTGTGCGAGCCTACCTGTGTGGGGCAGGGCCACCTTCCCTGGCGCTGGAGAGAGTGAAACCCCATTGAACAGGCTGCCCCAGCCACTGAGGCTGAAGGCAGGAGGTAATCATCACCTAGGCCTTCTGATTACATGTTTTGATTAAAAGACAAGCAAATGAAGTTTTTTGTTGTTTATTTTTTTTTGTTGATTTTTTTTGTTTTGTTTTGATTTTTTTTTTTTGTTGGTAATCTCAGTGATTCTATCATCAGCTTTTTAAACCCTTTCAAAAACAAGCAGGAGCTGTGGAGTTCAATCCTTCAGTGGAGTAGAGCAGTGTTCCTGCAGTGCTGTGAGGAAAGCTCCTCTTTCATGTTGTCCTTCTCTGTTGCTTTATTTCCACCTTCTTTTGCTTTCATGAACACATCTTTTTTCAGCTGTTATTTAGAGCCAGGCTGTACTGAAAGAGCTGGAATAAAATAAGGGTGATCTCCTTATGAAGGGAAATGTGCTCTGAGGAAAGGACTCAAGTTTGGCTGTTTTAACAGAATTTTAAGCCACAGAGTATATATTTACCTGAGTTCTCTTTCCACTGTCTTTAGCATGGTTCTGCAACTGGTGACGCAAAAACATCCGTAATTACGTGTATCACCTACGTAGCACACCTGTGTTCAGTTAGAGACCTATTTAAAGCTGCTCATAAATCCTTCACTGTGCAAAAACATTAATCAGAGGTGGAACAGGTGCTGGTTCGGTTCAGCACACGTTTGGGTCAATAGTTGCTGAACATAATACCATTATATAGATATGCTGAGTCCGCCAGAAATCGTTGCCATGGTTTTACGTTGTTCAGTCTGGTAAGATTGAACTTCTTGAGGCTGCTGAGTAGGCATTTGAGTAAAGTTAATGGAACCAAATCTGAGAAGTTCCTTCGTGAAATGTATGTAGATTTTAGTGCTTTCTCTGAGCCCCTCTGAATGGAGTGTTTTATTACCATGAAATAGTTCAGAGATGCTGAGCTCAATCCTACTCTCCTTATTCAAGCTAAAATTTTCATAGCCTTCACGAATCTATACATAAAGATGTTTTCAATAAGAATTTCTGACTGTGCAATCAGGCAATTTAGATGGTAACTGTGATGCCAGTGTTTCTTATTTAAAGTTAATTTGTTGGGGTTAGAAAGTTTGCTGTTTGTCTCCATAGGCTGGAAAGGGTCAAGGAGTGTTTCCTGTGGTGTTAGTGGTACAGCCTCTGTCATTCCGCCTTTGCCAAGGAACAGCCACTCAATGAGAACAGACTTGCATTTGAGCTTTTAAAATGTCTTTCCTCTGAGCATCAGGAGCATTTAGAGAACTGAATTGGTGACTCACTAGACGGGTTGTCTGCATCCCTTGTTACTGTTCATTATCGTTTGTATCGCGTGTGCATTTGAGCATAATCTAGTTCTTGATTTGACAGGTCGTTGCTTGAATAAATTCTTTGTTTATTTTCCTGTTTGCTTTTCTATTTGAACGTGCTTGTCGCATACACTGTAATAATGATAATTCCTTAAGCAACAGTGAGTTGCAAGGAAATGCTCAAGTTCATGGGTCAACAGTGATTCGTGACTGTTGGATCCTATTGCTGATCAAGGCGTATGGCAAATTAAATCTACAACCATAATTTCTGGTGGAGGTGCCATACACTTCCTATTTAGTTCTTGCTGTTGAATTAGCCTTGGTATTTTCTTTTTTCAGATGATAAACAGTATTTACAGAACTCTTGTACTTTAATCCATTGGATGAGAGTCTGTAATTTTGCAATGGAAAACCAGGGTCCTCCAAAGAAATCCATTTATTGTACCCAAGTCCATGCAGTTATTGATGGCACAGTTTGATCCCACCTCAATTTTTACTTGAAATCTCATAGTGCTTTTCAGCAGTGAGGAGCTACCGATATCCTGATTATTTCTGATGGGAAGCCCCTGAAGTGGGAGTAATCTGAGATTGTGCAGTGGTTCAGCAGTCAGTGTGAGTCGTGGACCTGTGGCCTTTGTTGCTCTGTTCCAGGCTGTAGCCACCAGATAGGTATGAAACTTCTACAAAAGTTGCAAATGTTTTTGAGGAAAAAGAATGAGTGCGTAAAGAAATAAAGTTTGATACCTGGCAGAAATAAGCTTCACTGAAAGAAACAGAAGCGTGCATAACAACATTTACCTACTTTTGGTAGTTGTTTTACGAGTTCCATGAGTGGTGCAGGATGTCAAGTGCTCATTTAGTGGTTGTGGAGATGCTGGACCACCAGCCTGGCCTCAAAGACCTCCAGGTGGTGAAACCTCCACTCTACGGGACAGTGGGACACTCTGGGGCACCTGCCCAGCCAGACCCCTCCAGTCCGGGTATCCTGCTGGCTGTGTGATCCACGCTGGGGTGACCATTCCACCTGCAAGAGCAGAAGGTGCAGGGCACCCAAGTGTGATGTGTGGCTGGAGTCTGTTACTTTTTCACTCCCACAATCCCATCAGAGTCAGCAGGATGAGCTCAGTAAAGTACACTGAGATTGTGACCATTCCATGCGGTGTTCATGTTGGTTTAGAAATGCTAGAACTGATAAAAGCTGCTTTCCCAGAGATTTATGTCTACTAGAGTCAAACCCTTCCCCAGTTAAAACACTGGTGAGTGCTTTCTCTCTCGTGCCCAGTAATGTGTTGTAGTTGCTCTTTTTTTCTTTTTCTTTTAAGAGAAGTTGACTGAAGCATTCAGAGTCTTGCAGAGCTCCTCGTACCGGTTCTATCACTTACTGTCAGCAAATCTGGATGTTCCTCAGAGAGTTTGGAGTGAACAACCAACTGATTAAGAGATGTGTAGAAGTGCACACAAAGCCTGGTTGTGTGCATCTTGCAGAGTTAGAAAACCAGATTAAAACTGGAGGCTTGCACAGGACATGCGTTTTCTCATGTAAAAAGTTGGAAAACTCCATCTCGCTCATATCAAAACTTCTCAGTGCACAGGATAAGAGTTTGCTACTGCTGACAGCTGGAGAGATTTCTCCTGGGCTCCATGTGTTGGTGGTCCAAGCTTTAAGTTCAACATCTGCCTGTGGAGGTCCATGTGGGGAAGAGGAGTAATTGCCAGAAATCTGCTGTATATCCAGTTAAGACTATAGCTTCGCATAAATAGGATTAAAGTTTCACAAGAGACCAATTTTAGTTACGGAAAAGACCAGGTTGTTTTGATACCAGATGCGAGGTTGATTTCTGCAACTTTCTAGGAAACAACAATACCTGTGCGTGAGTCTTGTGGGCTGTGGAGCTTTTTGCAAAGTCAGGAAGAAGAAAGAAATTATTTCAAGCCTTTCTAGACTTTTAAATATGTGTCTACCCCAAGGTATATTTCCAAAATGAAATTTTGTAGTTTTATCAACGTGAACAAGTCCCTTGACTGTGGTTTGGGGGAAGTTTTCAGACATATTTCCTCTGTGGAGGAAGGGGCTGTCAGGTCACCTGCACAGTAGGCAGAGGAGGATGGGAAAGATGAGGGGACTGAAAATAGCGAGAATGAAGCTGGAAAGAAGAGGTGCCAGAAAAGATGATATATTGAATTTTGTAATGATAAATTGCTACTAATTGAGCATAATAGTAGGAACTGGTCAGCTATATTGTTAATTAGTGTACTAACTTCATATACTGTGAGAGTACCAACTTCAGATACTGTACAGAGGGGAGAAACACTGGGAAAGAAAGCATTTCTATCTTTGAATTCCAATAAAATAATATAAACCCAACTATGTTTTCCAGAGCCTTAGTAACAGAACAGCAATTAGCAAAAAATTTCCAAGGACTGGGATAAATAAATACCAGATGCGCTTATTTATTTATTTAGGGTTTGATCCATTTCCTATCAAGGAACTTTATTATTCACAGGAAGGAAAAGAGGGAGAGTGAATTGTTCCTCTGAAGTGGATGGGAGACTTTCCATTCCAGTTGCCATAAAACAGCACAGGGTGTTTCTGAATTTTGAAATATAAATTTGACGTAGAAATTTTGTTAATATTTCTTAGAGTTATTTTCCAGCACTCACTGTGGTAGAAGTTTATCTTAAGGAAGTAGAGATATACTTACAGGTATTTATTTTTGACTCCCGCCTTTTATTTTACTCAAAAACTATTCAGAATTGGCTTATCTGTTATTTATGATAAAACACCACCTATGGCTGAGACATATTTGAATTTATTAAAAAAACCCCAACCCAAACTCCTCAACTCAGGAAAATTTGAACTGGGGCCAATTGAACATATTTATTAGAAAATTAAAAGCAAATGAAGTTTTACTGAAAGACAGAGCCAGGTAGCAATTGATATTGCAGTAAAATGAAAACTAGATGTTACTAAGTTATAGATGAGCTGAGTTCTGAGGTTTTATTAATTATTGTTTGTATTCCTTGCACAACCAGGAAGACAATGCACAAGAAGGTGATGAAAAAATAAATACTTCTTGTGTTCCAAGGAATTTAGGCTTTGCTCCGAGTTCTTATCACATGATTTACCACAGTTGCACTGGGTCTGGGTGTCACAACATGGGAAAGCACCATAAATTGTGGGAGAACTGGAAAATTGTGTGAAAGTCGAGTGGTCAGAAAGATAAATTCAGCGTGCTCAGGGAAATAAACATCAGGAGACACTTCTAAAAAGAAAAACATCAAACATTTGGGAACTTTTCTCATCTTTGGTAGGCTCAGTTAAAGCATAAGTAATTATATATAGGTATATACATTCACTGTGCTTTATGGTAATGCAAAAACAATAGAAATGCTGTGTGGTCTGATTCAAATTTCAGTGTGCATACTTAGAGATTGCAGCACTGTTATTGGAGTTAATATGAACAACAAAAGATGCAGCAAGTGTGCGTGAAGAAAGAGCATTTCATTTAATCACATGGTGACTTTGTCAGTTTGTGTGTCTTTAATGAATTAATGGGAAATGCATGGTTGACACTACTTTTCTGTGCTATTTAATTTGCTCGTTCTCAAAAAAACCCCAAATATAAAAATGTAGACTGACTTCTCGCCTATGTTTGGCACATTTTAGCCTATGCAGAGACAAATACCACTTGGCAAGTGAAGGTCTTAGCACAGATTGACCAATACTGAGCTACAAACATTACTCTGAAGAGGCTATTAAAGAAAAAGAGATTTTGTGTTGTTTTGGAACATATGCTGTAACTAACATTTAAGAGCAGAGCAATTTTTAGAGTATGCAAACCCTACTGATTTCATTGCTCTTTGTTCACATCCATCATTTTGCACTCTTGCAAGTCTTGATATTTTTGAAGCTTGTTGCTGAGGCCAAACTTGACTCTTAACCTTCTATATTTTAGTAAATTTGCTAGAATAATGAGCAGCAAGATCACTTCCTGAACGTAAATTTTGTAGCATTTGGAACCTTAATGATGGAGAAGACCTCAAAGGGTGCCACAGCTTTCCTTTTTGACTGTTTAGCAACATTTCACATCGCCATCATTCTTGTCTCCATTTTTTCTTTGTCCTTTTTTTTTCCTTTTTTTCCCCCTTAAATTTTTTCCCCCTAAAGGGAGGGCCCTTTACCATACCCAATTCACCAGAAGGATGCAGAGGCTTTGCTTTCCATTTTCCACCCATTTGCTGTGGCTGAGATGCAGCAATGATGCTGTGCCAGATTTCTGCAGCAGCCCCATGTCTCAGGCTTCAGCTGCTGCGTGTCCACAAGGAAGAAACACTGGGAGCACTTTCACTCTCATTCCTTTGCTTGGCACTTACATTAAAATGAATTCCAGCACTCAATCTATTTTGTTTTCCCATCCATAAATTGAACTACTACCCTGAGATGCTGTGAGGATTAATGAATGCTTGGAAAGCTCGCTGCAGATGGAAAAAATACAGTGCTGCCTCTTCAAATCATTGTGTATAACACTGCATAGTTCAAAAGTTGGGAGAATTTGTATAAAGGCTCTGGCAGATGAAGCAAGAAATTATTAAACCTCCTATTAATGGGGGAGCCACAGGTCTGTCTTCATTTGGCACTTCTTTGTGGTTCAGACACCAGCAGTGCAAAGAATGATCCCCTCCTGTGAGCCTGCCCCTCTGTAATGATCTTTGAAAATGAGCAGAGTTTGACGTGGGGAAATCGTGTTGGACCCTGATGGATGCTGCTCAGCTCTTGTGAAGCAGCAGTATTTAATTCTTCTCAAGCACGTTTCTTCCAGAATGAAAAAGCACCCCTATGTATATGGGTCTGGCCATTCATAAAGTAACTGTTTTTTAAATAGAATAATTTTATTCTAAATCTAGATTATATTTGTGAAAACAATCAGCATTTGTGATGAGTTAGAATCCAGTTAGATTTTTTATTACTTTGGTAAAAAGTATTTAAAATTTCCTTTTCTCCTCGGATATAAACATATTTCCCTGATATTTATAACTTCCTAGGCAGAAATTTGTGTGCATAATTTTTCCGTGTTTTAAAAATAGCTCTGAATAATTAGGAAAATGTAATGAAAATTGTGACACAACTTTAACTACCATAGAGCTATGATAACATCTGTGATGCCAACTATTGCACCTCTTCTCCATATTTTATGCAGGATCAGAAATTCAGAAGCACAGGGGCTTAATTTCACCAAGAGTGAAAATTTAATAGAACTAAAAAAAGTATGTAAACACCAAGAGGTGTAATTCTAAGCACAAAAAGTTTTGCCTGGTATTAGTGCAGCAAGCTATTTGACATTTGGCTGATAATTTGCTTTGAGCTGCTGTCTCACTTTAATTCAGAAAATATTTGATGTTTCAGATATTCAAGCTGGTTCCTAATCAAAGCAGGGGGCTGTGTTTGGTTTGGAGATGTCACATGATGATACCATAGTGAGCAGTGTGGTGCTTTCAGAGCTGCCTCTCTGAAGACCATTTCACTGCTTACCTAAAGCTAGGTATGAAAATAAATAATTTTACAGGCTATCAAAGCCAGTCGTTCCTAATTCTGAGTTTCAACAATCAGATTCCAAACTGAAATGCAGAGAGCAAGGGCTGTAAAACCTGGAGAGCCTCGTTGGTTCAGCACCAGAGGGAGCCGCTTGCCCAGCTCTTGGCCATGTCAGGCTCAAAGGAAAGAATCGATAAAATGGAAAAAAAGAAAAAAAGACAACTTGTTAACTCTGCCCATGCATGGAAAATAACATTTGGAAGTTGCAGCTATGTTTGGTGTGCTGGTCTTTCTGCCAAAGCTGACATTTTTTTTTACATTGAATACTCGTAATTTATTACATTCAAATTCTAATCTAGCCATCTTTTTCCTAGATTGTTGTCAGAAAAATATTCTGTGGCTTATGAATAGAATGTTATAAAAATAAATTATGATTGTCAATGACAACTGTAACTTTGGATCTCTCTTTGCTGTAATGATATAAACACAATGTTTGCATATGTGACCCTTCCATTTGTATTCTTAGCTGGTGTAGTGTGATACCTGGCAGGAATACAGATCATGCTAATTATCCTTTGCTCAACTACCATCCTCCTCTTTTTTTTTCTCTTAGTAATCCCCTACTTTATATGGCATTAATGTGTATTCTCTTAGAATACTGAGAACTGAAATTTGGTATGATTCTGGTCCTCATTTGCGAAATGTAATTATTGAAGTATTTGTGTGCCACAGAAATTCATACGTTGCAGAGTGCAGGGCTGAGCTGTGCAAGATGCTGTATTTACGCAGAGTAAAAAACCTCAGAGAGTTCCCTCCCCCCACAAACCACCTCCCAGGAGCTGGTGCAAAGTGTGTGTAATCTATGTGCAGGTACAGAGGAGGAGGGAAAGGCAACGTTGCCCTTCAGACGAAAGATGACTTGAACATTTGCTTAACTGTGAGTTGTGCAGGGTCATGGAAGCAGCCTCTGGCAGAGTGAGAAATTGAACCTGAGCCTCTGAAACCCTAATCCAGCACCTTGTTCATAAGATGCTCCTTCTCTTTTCCTTACCACCATAAAACATGACCTCTGTGCACTGAAGATGATACCTTTAAAGCTCAATTTGTAGGTTCCACTACCCCTGTAGTAAAATTCCCTTATTTACAGGCGTGCACACACAGGCAGGTGCACACACACGCAAATCCTTTCCTTTGACAGGGGATTTGCTGATAAGGCAGTATAATAGCACTAAAATCAATTCATGTGGAGCTTCAAAGTTATTAAGCTGTAGCAATTTAAGTGTATTCAATCTGTCTGCTTAAGAGATTGCCAAGGCAGGTGCCTACTCACAGAGTATGTATGTGGGGAGTAGGTGTATGTATACACATACATACATGGATTTTTAGGATGTATATATAAACATACACATACAAATAGCTATTTCAAATTCCAAATTAGGAGTTGAGTTTAGCTGAGATGTTGTTGGAAGTGGAGCAGTTGAGAAATTTCAGTACTCATATAGAGTGGTCTGACTTTCTTTTACTTAATAAGAGAAATAAGAAAAGCCCAATTTATGAGCTGCTAGGGCCTGAGTGAGTGGACATGCTTCCCAATTTCACATTTGGATTAAATTAATAAAATTCTTCTGCAGTTCAATATTTTAGGGGTTATGCTGCCAGATATAAATGGCAAATTAAATTGATTTTCGAGTTCCTTCTTTGAGAAGATACAGAAGAAAAGTTTGTTTCAACTTTATATTTCCCCTGTTTTACACCTTGAGATTTCTCCCTTATTACACCATTGGAAAATAAGTGTGATAATTCAATTAGTTTAGCTTGCAAATCAGGAACAGGGCAACATTATGGTCTTATAATAATGCTCAGTGTGAGATCCCTTCCTGGCTGAAACAGGGTCAGGGAATGCAGGTGACAGGAGGTATTTGGGTCTTGGTGGCATCAACAACTTGAACTGGGGGAACGAAGTCCTTAAATGAACTCCCATAGAAAAACTTGGCCAGAGCAACAAACTGACCTTAGGCATCAGTTATTTCACCCAACTGGTTCCTTTTCTTTCCAAGGTCTCCTGGAAAGTTGTTTGTGTGTCAATATAATTTGAGCCATGCTCCTGGACAGCGTAGCAGCCTTAGGATCAGTAAGGCAGGACCTGCAGATTTCATTACCTTTTCAATCTTGATGAATTTCAAGAGCTAACGTTTTCCCACTTTGAAACAAAAGAAAGATGTACTCTTTGACAGTCTTTAAAAAAGGAAAGATTGAAAAAGAATTATAACCTTAAAGTTGCAAATTTTGCTGTTGAGTCTTTCAAATGTACTCTTTCACTCTGATGGCAAGTTCAGATCCTAAAAGCTTGTTGGAAATGGACTAAGCAACCCAAAACAGTTGAGAGACACTCCTTAGTGTGCTCTTAACGTGATTGATTCCATGTTTTCGGTCTTTGATTCAGTCTTTGCTTTCTTTTGGTTCAAAGACCAAACACAAGTAAAAAATTCATTATGATTTAGCTGGTTGCCTGAAGGACATTTGGATTGGAAGTTCCAATAAAAAGTGTTCGGTTTTGTGTCAGGTCGAGTACAGTGTTCTTAAAGCACTATTTGAAACTGTCATACACAGGGCACTTTCTCAAAGGCTTTTGCAAATATGTTTTCTAAGCGAGGCTATTTATCCAAGAGCCTTCTCCCAGCCAAGCTTTCAAAAAGCAGGAGCTGTTGTTTGCGTCTCAGAGGAAATTATTTATTACTAAGACAAAATGACTCTGCGCTAACGTGCTTCCCAGTGCAGGGTGATGTATTAAAATCTGGAGGATTTTGAAAAAATCACGGTGGAATAACAGGGCAGCAGAATGGTACTTGAAATCCAATCAGTGCAATTGTAAATTGACACGCCTTGGTGGCAGTGCTCGGTACTGAGCACAGAACCTGGTTTGTGGGCTGTCTGGGGAAGAATCTTTAGAGAGGCTATGACTCGTTCCTTGTTGGTTCACCCTAATTTAAACGGGACGGGGAATCATCTGTTACAGCTACAGCCCAAACCAGGCAGTGGGATTTAGCTCGTCTGAGGCTTAGCCCAAAGTCTATTGAAATCCGTGGAAAATTTCCCGTTGGTGCCAGCGGTCTTTGGATCACTTTTCAATAGTTCTGGCGCCGTTACATTCCCATTAAATAATGACCTAATAATGAAAAACTCTGCATCCCTGTCTGTAGTGTTTCCGTGAAGAAACTTTTTCATGGCTTCCCTTTAAAAAGATCTCAAGGGCAATTATATGCTCCGTTATTCACCCAGATCTGTATGGAACCTTCTAACCCACAGCACAGCTGTGGAGCTCACACCTCCTGCTCTCCAAGGGCAAAGTGCACACAAAACGGTCAGGTTTTGTACTCATGTCCTGTGGCATCAATGAGTACAGGTGACCACGTGACAGCCAAGGCATTCAGCTTAAACAAAAGGAACATTCGGAATTTGCCACACACGGAGGTCATCAAATCAAAATTTCGGGCTAGATTTTTTTGGGTTTTTTTAAAGGCTGGATGATTTTATGACCGTCAATAATATTTGTAGCTCCAGTATGCAAACCAAGATAAGAATAATCAAATCTCATGCTTCAGGGCATAAGCTAATCACCTGCTGGGTTTGGCATAATTGGTTTAGTGCATTATACTTGGAAGGGAGGTTCACTTTCTCTGAAACTTAGCCACCCTCAGTGGAAGCATTTAAAAGGCCGGAGTTTCCTGATCCCCTTTGACAGCTCCTTTGTCTGAACAATGATGTGTAACCAGCACCAGTGAACGTTAATATTACAACCTTATTTTTTACTTCATGATTTAAAGCTGTTAGTAAGAGTTATTGCAGTTTCTGAGACAGTCTACATATGTATTTAAGGGTTCCTTGATGTTTTTGCGGGTGGAAAAGATGCCAAATGATGTAAGAAACAGACTTGCTGATAAATTTCTGAACAGTGCGTGCAGACACAGACACACATGCATTAATTCATGTGTTAAATTGCAAAATAATCAATTTATCTATCTGCCCTGGTATCTGGACATAGATAATTGGTGTGTTACTTATGAATAACTCGGAAATGTTTACAATGCTTTGCAGGCCTCAAATTAGACAAGTAATAAGTTATAATAACTATTTGATTAACTCCTTGGCAGTAGAAGTTGGATTTACCTGACATGGAGCCTGTTTCTGGCACTGGATTCACCAGAAACCACCTGCTTGAAAGGATTAATTCTGTAATTGAATCTCTGCTGATGTTAGTGAATGTGTTTTGTTTTCTGGCATGTGGGTATGGAGCAGGGAAGCGTAAACATTTTCCCCTTCCAATCCCCTCAATGGAAGCAGACCATGTCTGCAGCCTGTGCACTCTAGTGAACAACGACCAAGTTAGGGCTGGTGTCTTGTTAAAGAAAGAAATAGCGTCTCATGCCCTTTAGCAAAATCAAATATAAAACAACAGGCAACGAGACACCCTAACCAGAGTTCTCTAATATACTCAAAACCCCCCTAACTGATAAGATTCAATTCCATTGATTTTTGAGTAATTTCTCTTGAACTCTATTTGGTTTTTTATTGTTAAATTAGATTTGGGGTTTCCCAGGCAGTGCAATACATTCTTTGAAGGCTGTTTGCCCTGCAGCTCCACCAGTACATTGGATGACAAAGTTTTACTGGGTTGCTTTATGCTCAAACACTTTGACAGGCAGCAGCCTTGGCTGGACTTTCTCTTCTAGGAATTTATGAGCACCACCCAAGTTTTTACCACTACAAATGAGTTTCAACTAAAAATAGGGTGCTATTTTTCCTCCCGGGTTTCAGGATTAAGTGTAAGTGACTACAATTTAATGTAGCTCTATAGTTTATCCTAGAGACCAGGAGAGAGGCAACAAATGATACAGGAGTTCTGAGCCTTCTGAAAGCCTGGCACAAGGCATCTTCCCTGAAAGCCTCAGGCAGCCCTGTATATATATGTGCATTTACAGAGCAGGATTTTTTTTAAGCTGGGGAACAGAAAGACACAATATTGTGCTGGGATTTTCCACTGTCCTTGCAGGGCAGTAGGGTCAGGGGCTAATGGTAGATCTGGAACCCCTTTAGTACTTCAGCTGGGCCTGCAGTAAATCGATACCTGTCACTGGAGGGAGGTTTGAGCTCCAAAAAGCACAGGAGTAAGGTTAAAACCCGTGTTGCAGTTTTTATTCCTTTTGCATACAAGTCAAGATGTTGGCTGATACAGGAATAGGAAAGGAAATATTATTCTCTTAAGAAAGCAACAACAAAAGTACAAGCAAGTTCATGATCTGTGTGAAGTCCTCATATGCAGGCCTGCAGGAAAACCTAAAACTGCTGAAATATATGCAGCAGGGTTTTTTTTCCAGATGAGCACTTTTAATATAACATTTTCATAATTTCCACACAGTGGTAATCATTTTATTGCTTTTCTTTATCTGTACCTATTACTGTTCATAGAGTAGCTGCTCAGTTCTGATAACTCAGTGGAAATGCATTCCAAGTGTAACTCAAGATTTGCAGAATTTCATAAAATTCTCTGAATTTCCACTTCAAAGTACACTGGAACAGTTTACTATGGCTCCTAACAGACATTTTTAGGTTTAGTATTTTGATCTGAAAGCAGTTATTTCATTTCCTGGTGATTTATGTTTCTTTTCTGAAAGAAATTAGGGTTTTCAAAGCTATCAGTCTCTAATTAAGATTTTACAATTAGCTAGCCCATCACTGTAGTAGCAAAGTATTGGCCTATGGGATTACAAAGAACAGCAGTGGGTGAAATAATCAGCCTTGCAGAGCCAGACCCAACTGCACAGGCAAGATTTGGCTCAGAATTTCAATAGTTGCGACCAGATCACACATAAATAACTCTTGAAAAGGAAACTAACCCAGCCAGAAATGCATTTATCTGTAGGCGTGCTTGCACTGGTTCTTGTCCAAATTTTGTCTTTATTAATCAATAAAGATAAAATCAATCAATCATTTAAACAGGACCTTTAATTTCAAGGCTGAGGCTTGGTTTTTACCCTCTCGAAGTGCAGCAGTCACAAAAAATGGTATCTGAAATGTGTGGAAGTGATAAACACGATTCCCACCGGTCACCATTGATATATTCAGGCCCTGTCTTGTGTTGAAATGAATTTATTATGTACATCTTCAGAAGTCAAACGCTCTAAAAGTAAAGCCTAAATTATAAAAATAAGCTTCTACTTGAATCTACAGCAGGCTGTTAATGATTGTAATGGCAGAGTTTCTTTCCAATAAACCTCAGAATATAGCGTTTTCTTGAGCTGGCTGTTCTCAGAACATCTTTTTATAAAGCCTTTTGGTCTCTGCTCAGAAGCTCTCTGTTGCCTTAGAGATACTCTTGTATATTGTGTGCATGAAATAAACCCAACAGAACTGCCCAGGGATTCTGCCACAGTCAGTAAAATAACACTCAGGTCCCACCCCAAATGGCTCCAGCTCCCGATGGTTTGCCAGGCTGGTTTTGACAGGCTACATTGTAGATAAATGGAGGCATTTATTGTATACTTTGAAGAAATTAAGGAATTAAGTATTTATTGTGATCCAAAGGTGAAATGATGGAAATTTCTGGTCTGCAGGTTTTTCATTTTTTTTCCCCCCAGGTTACATTTGCTTTGATTGGGTGGTAGAAGTTATTTTGTATTTTTCTGTATTTTGTTACCTTGGATATAAAGTTATCATAGTTTCATGCAGTCATAGAAATCCCTACAGAATAAAGACATAAATTTCTATTTGATACTGCCATGATGAGGGAAATAATTTGTCATTTTCCTTAATTTTGTTTGTTTCCACTAGAATTGCATTTAAGGAAAAAAACCCCAGCCCTGTAATTTGTGAATAAAACCCTTTCACATTGTCTGTGCAGCTTCACTGATTCTAAAGGCACTGCACGAATACACGCGAAAGCCAAAAGCTGTTGTGTTTATTTCAGCAGTACTTTGTTACTTTTCAGACTATCAGACATGATTGTGTATCTTTATTGTCATGGTTTGAGGACAGAAGCTCACAGTGATTTCCACCTTTCACCCTTAAAATCTGAAATCGCTCTGCAGCAGAGCACAGATGTTCTCACATTCACATTTTTTAGGTGTAAAAACGAAGATAGAGGGAGACATAGAAGCTGCTGAGAGTCCCAGGGAGGATATTACCTAGTGTCCCAAAGAACATATCTACCTACAGGGATGCATTAAATATGGCATTAACTCCTCAACTCACACTGACTTCACTGCAAGTCAGCGTCAGTCCAAACTTTGCCTTTTCAATAAATTAAAAGTGAAGCTGGGAAAAATACACGCTGAAGGTTTTGACTTTGGCAGGAAAGCCTTGCATTTACACAGAGTTCCTCTATAAAGCATGAGCAGCTGAAATTTGCTAGAAAGAGAAATATAAATATTCTTTACTCCTTGAAGATTTTTCTTTAGGGTTCTCCCAGGAGATAATGATTTGTGTAAGATTTCTATGGCTATGCCACTAATAATTTAAGTATTTCAAACATTTATGAAAAATCTTGCACTGATCAAATACGAGAGAAAGCTTTTTATTTTTCTACCAGCTGTGGAAAAGGTGTCAAGCCTTCCAATGAAATTGCAATAGGACATGATTCTGTAAGATGCCAAGTATCCTCAATCCTTGTATTTTCTGTAAATATAAAGATTTGTACTATTTTATGGAAGGCTCTCTTTTGTTTTTAAGAAACTCTTACTGGTGTCTATAGGATTCATTACTTATAAATATGTAAGGACTGTTTCAATGTAGGCATGTGATTCAATGGAAGCCTTTCACACATAATTAGTCAAGTTATAGTCCAGGTTGGATAAGGGAAGAGACTACACAAGACTACAGAAGAGTCTAAATATTGAACAGCCAAAGCCAATCTGATTCTAACGTGAGCAGCTGCTGTAGTTCTTCCAGGAGGAATCTACTCTTTGTTTCTCTCTGGTCTTGCATGTTTTTTCTGGCTCTTTTATCCTTTTGAGTAAACAGAGTACACGAGAATCTGATTCTCCAAGTGCACATGTATAATTTAATTTTTACAAGAAATTTCACTCCTTCTAGCTCCAAGTTAAATGTATGCATGTATGCAGAATCAAAGCTTTGGATTACACTCAGAAACTGTAAGTAGGAGTTGGGCTCTGGAATGAGTTTTAATCTACCCCTTTTATTTGACCTCACATTTGTTTTGATGCACAGAGATATTTTACACTTAAAGCAGGTTTGTACTGCAAGCATCCAGCTCCTCCACTATTTCTGACTGGCTTTTTACAGGAACTGCAGAGAATCTCTTGTTGTATGTGTTGCTATTTTATTTAAATAATTAGAAATTGGAATAAAAATGGAGACATATAAATATACAAGCTTCCATCCCCCATACACACACTACACACATTCTTTGTTGATTTCTGAGGAGAATTAGGCCTCTAACTCTTTCCACACTCCAATATGGAACTAACATGTCAGAGTTTTATTCTGTGCACCGTGCTTCCCAAAGCAGCCTGTTAACTTGGATGCAGGTTGCACTGTGGTTTCTTATCCTAGATAAGTGGTAATAGCTATTAAAAATGTGTTTGGGCCTAGGAACTACTCTTCCAAAGATAAACCCACAAAAATCAGTCTATCTCATCATGTGGAGCTCACCTTCTTGGTGTGATCCTACAAGCCAACTCAGTTGACCCACCAACTATTCCCCTGCTTCAAAGAGAATTTCTAGGCTGAGAAATCTGTGCTAGTAACCTGTACAGATATGAACTTTGTCCCTACAGAGATCTGATTTTAATCTTTCATTGGAAAGGTATTTGTAGCCAGCTTTTTGTGCAGTAGATTATTGATGGTGCCTCTTCCTTTATGCTTGGGATGTCAAGTAAGTGAGGCGAACTCCACAGAATTTCAATGGACTGGCTCAGACCTCTCTGAGACAGCAAATAAACTGCACAGTGGGGTGTGTTTTCATATATTTTGCAAATGCTTCAGAGAAAAATAGATCAGCACAGATACTGAGACATGTATATGATTCAGGCTGAAACATGGACACACTTCCAAAAGTGCAATAAAGAGCTGTCCTTTTTCTTTGGAGATGTCAGGCTCCTGGAAACATGTGAGCTGCGGTGATCTGACATCAGTTACGTTATGGCTGCTTCCAGGCTTCTCATATTTGGGTAGTATGATTGAAGCTTTAACACAGCGTGCTCTGTACAAATGACAGTACATTGGGCAGAACATGACAGATTTTAGCAAACAGATTAAAGGAAAGTTGAAGTGACTTTCTGCTCTTCTTGATTATCTTTGTGCGTGTGGTCTCATCCTGTCGCAACACGTATGGAAATATGTTGCATATCATAATCTCTGGTGCAAAATTGAAAAGCATGAAAATGAGTGGAGACGGTTCTTTTCATCGCATGGAAATTGCTGAAAGATGCTCTGTTGGTGTTGGTCTAATCACTTTGTACTCTGCCTTATCAGTAGTGTTGAGCAGGGATGTAAATTGCGGTTCAGTTTAAACGGCATTAGTTTCACAAGCTGACTGAGAAAAGCCACCCTGTGTGCCTGGCTTGGAAAAGTAAAATTCCCAATGAATGTCTTAGTTTAGGACTAAGGAATGGGATCAGAAATCCATTTAAGAATCCATAAGAAACTCAGAGTTTATTCCTCTGAGTCTGGGTGGTAAATGTGCTTAATATTTCAGGTGGGGTTGGTGGGAAACTTGCACTTGGAGCTGGCTGTAGAGACACCACATGTATCTTCTGGCACTGCAGTTTTTATTTTTCTTACCCACGCAATAAAAGGAGCTTTTATTGATGCAGTGTTTATTGGAGACCTGCTGCAGGGGTCCACTACAGGAGGATAAACCAAGGTTGATGTATCTACTGTGTTCTGAAAGATTTTGTTCTATAGGAGCATTCTGATTATCATGTTTTTCTCACCCAGGGATTGAAAACGCCAAGAAACCTTGTTCTCTTAGTCACTGAGTCACCAGGGAGTTGCAGGTGATCCCATTGCCCTCACAGTGATATCCAAGACATCCTCACCACGCTGGTTGGTGGGACAAAGAGCCCATGAGGCATCGTGAGGATTATGTCTCATGCAGATGCTACACAAATTTCATCCCATTGCTGTAGATAATCAAGAGTGGGATGGTGGAATTTAATATCAGTTCAAAACCCCATAATCTCTGTGCGGTGTCAAGACTGCAAACAGAGAAGCCAGCCACTTACCAGATGTGCTTGGAACACAGCTATCATTGTAGAGGAAAATGGTCAGGCACAAACCAGATCATTTCCTCATAACCCCAAGCACTTATTAATGTTAACACTATCATTCATTATTTACCTTTTCTGTATTTAATCTCTGACCTGAAGTGCTTTATAATCAGGAAGCAATTTTTACCCATCTAATCCCAGCTGGTATTTCAGAATCTACTTATAATCAATTTATAATATTTAGGTAATATTTTTTACTCATTACCAACGTAATTCTACAACAGTATTATAATTGTTAATGGCCAATTAAATCAGATTAGGATTTTTCAACCTGTAAGATATTAAAATAATTCCTTAGTATGAAGATTAGAAACATTTTATCATTTCAGTCAACACTTAATTCGCCTCGCTACCTGTTCATGTTAATATTGAGAAATTCCATTGCTCAAAAAGAACTAAAAAAATAAAAGTGAACTTCAGTAGGTTTGATACTCCAAAAAATTAATAAAGGATTTCAGGTTGCTCTGTTTTAGGTTTGGTTCCTTAACCAATGTTTTTTGCTAGTCCTGTGAAGAGGTTTGTGGTATGATGGATAATGTATTGTGAATAATTAGACAATGTGAGGCTGTAAATCCCAACCAGAACAATGCATCTCTCCCATTAGTTGTTTCTCCTGCAAAGGGCAGCACACAATGATGGAGCAGAGCCATTCATTTTAGATACATTCCACTTGCAAGTAATCTTTCATGTGAAAGGAAAACAAGATGTATGATAGTTTACATGTCAATTAAACCATGCTAGGAATGAAAGAGCAGTTTCAGAAGCCGGAAAACAAAGTTTTTCAGATGGAGAATTAGCTCTTGGCTAGAGACTAATACCTGTGCAAAAATCAGCAGTGGCCTCATTATGGGCCTACCTTCCTTGGCTTCTGGCATTTAACAATGAAAATGAACGGGGAGGACTTGTCTGGTAATTAGTGTGGGTTGGGACATCTGAACTGTCCCAGCAAGAGCATCTGAACTTTCCCAGTGCAGTGAAAGAAAACTTCAAAGAAGTCATTATTCTTTCAGTTCAGTTGGTGGACTGGCTGATTGGGTTGGGGTTTTTTAAAGGATTAGCTCCCTGCTGTGGCAAATAAGTATTGAAATGCTGGAAATGCTGATTTTCAGAAAGACTGTTCAGAATGAAAGCTGCTTTTCCTTTCTATTAATCTTATTCCCATGTGTCACTAGAATGTAGAAGGTGGGGAAAACGGGGAAGAATCTGCATTATGATAGGAGTGCACTTTGACCTGCTTGTGATATCATCTCCTTTGTTGGACTGTGGAGGTTTTCATGGTGGAATGTCAATCAGCTGTCTCAAATTCACGGGTCTTTAAAATAATTGAAGTTGATGAAAATGCGCCGATTAGGACGATATTCTGGAATGGAAGGATATATTCACAAGTAGAAAGTTCTTTACTTTTAGGTGCTTTGTCAAGTCTCTTTAAAGCCACTATTCTCTGCTTCTTGTCCAAAGAAATAATTTTCTATAAGCTTCTCCAGGTTTTTGCCTTCAGCCACAAGGACAGGCATGCTGCATTTTCCAGTGCTGGTAGCATGCCAATAAACTAATAACACAGTGTTCTTCTTAATGAGGTGGCAGTTTTCCTACCTCTGAAAATTAAGAATGTCAGTCTGCAGCAATTTGGCATGAGGTAGCTCTGCTCATATCACTCTCCTCCAGTAGCAGCGAGAACAAAGTGTGGTTATTATCCATAAGCCCAGATCGAACTGGAAGTTCTATATGTAATATATCTCTAGCTCATCCCCTAATCAGCAGTTAACCTATAGAGGTGAGGGAGGCCTTCCCATAAGTATTTCTGCCCAATATCACACAACTGGCAGACAGGAATGGGAAGGACTAGACAAGAAATAAAACATTAATCACGTCCCTGCCGCAGCCTGTAGATATTTGAATAATATGCATATTATTGTGTGAGCAAAACGAAAGAGATCAACTTAGGAATGATGAAAAATTAAGTCAACCTTTACTTAGAAGAATTGCTTGCACTTCTAAACTAACAAGACTCAGAAAAAGCAGGAGGCTGCAAGATGCAGTGTAACAGTGCCAATAATTTTACATGGATCTGGCGTGCTCTCTCTGACAAAACACCCCTCGAGTAAGGACAGCAAATGCTGTGGCAAGTGAAAAGAAAGTACTTGGTATTTTAAAAAATGCATGTGGTCAGAGAAGCGACTACAAGAAATGACAGTAGATCTATGTCCTGTGTATTTTCAGTCTTTCTGCTGACTCTTGCGGAAAAATAAGTACGTGCTATTCTTTACACCAGTTAGCATTGCAGAGCCATCACATCCCTGGGAAGGGATGAGCTGATTTCTGACCTGGCTGTATTAATTAAGTCCCAAATGTAGACTCTTTATTGTAGATGATGACGCATGGACCATAAACAGCTCAACTTGATGTTCAGATCTCAGGCAGACTTTTAGTGGTGGAAAGGAGAAAACTTTGTAAGTCAACTAAATCTCATCAAGAGTCACAGCGATGAACATTGAACTCACTGAACCCACTTACAGACTCATTTTTTCATCATATAATTGCATTTTAACAGAAATTTCTTTGTTCCTTGTCCTTGAAGTCCTCTTTATTCATCTACAAAACAGATGCTCTTCAGTCCATGGGTAGACCAGCTCAGCATAATGAGGACATGAAGACTTCTGCAACTTCTGTAAAAAAGGTGGAACTTTTTAGTTCCTTTTTAACTTACCCCAATGTACATATGGTACTTAGGAATTAATAGAAAGGCAGAGAAACTTCTCATTCAATATCTCTATCTATATCTAATCTATCTTTTTCCTTGTGCATTTGTCTTTTCTTTCCTCTTCCCATGCTTACACCTCTTTTTTTCTTTTCCTGGTTGTTTAAAGAACTCCAAGTGGAGAACATGTTTTAAGGATGTGGGACTATTTCTGAGGACACTAGGAAATTACTGTGTGATTAAAATTGTGCATTTACAGTTTTCTCCACTGGTAATGTTTAACTGTTCTGTCCTGCTAAGGGCTTCTTTAATTTTAACAGATGGCACTGTTTTTCATCATTGACATCATAAACTTTTATGTAATTTACTTACATATAATTCGTATTTATTTCCTCGCAGGTTCTTAATTTTTGGAATGTAATAGTTCTCAGGGGATTCTGCCATGCAGCTCAGTCCTGTGCCAAATACTCAGAATTGATTTTCATATTGACTTATATCAATTGTGCCATTAGTGTAAAATGGATGGGAAAACACATTGAATATATCATTCTGAATGTTTTCATTCTTCAATCTGTTATTAATACTTCAGAATGTATTTAAGAGACAATATGCATTTAGATCTCTGCCAGGAATTGAAAATATATTTACCAAAGGCCCTTTCGACTACGTTGGTTAAGTGTTGGCTTATTCACTGTAATTTTTCCTTTCTGTTCCTCTGCCATGTGTATTCCCTCCTTCTATCCCATCCAAAGCACTGCTACAAAAGTCTGTCCTACTCAACCCCATGACTCATCAAACAAAATCACTCAAGGTCCCAGCTGATGTACTTGTATAATCTCAAATGATTCCTGCTCTCTCTTGTTCTACCAAATACCTTCTGCTCTAGAAAAAGAAAGCCATGCTCTTTGCAGCAAACTTTTTCTGCCTTGATGCCGCAAGTCTCCAAGAGTTTGCAGCCCTCCTGTGAGGCAGATGGGAAATTTTGTGACAATTTCAGTTACATTTGAAATGACAGTTTTGGATGAAATCAATATGAAGATGAAATTCTGACTGAAATAGTAATTCTCTGTTTTTATTTTCAGTTTATCTTGGATTGTGTTTTCACTAGCTTTGTGTTTACCGTTCAGTCGTGTCAACTGCACTCTGTGTTTTCCTGCTTGCCTAACCTACTCCTCGCTGATAAGAAACATTTTTCAAATGTATCTTTTGTTGCTTAAATGCAAGCTGAACCTTGCCCTAGACTCCACCCCTATGGAGCAAAACTTCCCACATTATCTCCCCTTACTTTTATTTTTCTCTGGTTCAAATGTGTGTGGCTTTTGTCATTCTTGTGCTCTGTTTATTGTACATAGTTCTGTGCTCATCCTTCTCCTGCCATTTCCATGTTTTTTTTCTCAAAATGTAGTCATGCCAGAAATCTTTCCTTCTCAGTTGAGTGTGCCAGTAATCACTCCTCATTCAACATGTTCCGACTGTCATTCTGTGTTTTCTCTCATGTTGGTTCTTCTTGTCTCCTTCTGCGTTCAGGCATTTTGTGACAGCAGGTTAAGTTATTCCATATTGGTAAAACACCATGTGAATATATAAACTTATACACACGATTTTCAAGAATCATGCAGAGACAAAGAAGCGATATTTTAAAATTCTTTGGGATTGATTTCAGTTTGGCACGTGTTGATTTGTGCTGAAATTTCAAATGTTTTTTTTTTTCTTTAAGTTGGTTGATGTTTGAGTGGTTCAGATAGTGAATATCTGACAAGGAGCAGTACAAGGCAAAGTGAGGCTGATGAGTATTTGGGACAGAGAGGTGTGAAAATAATCAGTTGTGTAGATGACACAAGCAAATGATATTCTTCCAGTTGATTTTGGTTTCTTTGTGAGGTTACAGCTCTACATGAACAAGCTACTTTGTCTGCTTTTGCTGTTAAGCATATCTTTAATATTGATTTCAGAGGTGCTTCGTCTGCATCTTTTTTACCTGACTGACACTACAATATTTTCATTTTCGTGGTGGATAACTTTTAAGCTAGCAAGTGTGTTGAAGTTAAGTGGACATTGTCATATTTCTGTACTATTTCTTTATACTTTTTTCCTCATAGAAGGTGTCAAGGAAAGCTTTCTATCCTTTTTTATGACTAATGCTTTGTCTATTTATCATGCATTTTCCCATCTGCTTTTCTGATGGGACTTTGTGTTAATGGCTTTTTGTTACCTTCCATGCTTGTGCCCCAATATCAGAGATAATAATGGTTCTGTTTTGGGAGCTGGGCATGACAGTTTGGTGCAAATACTATTGCTACAGAAAAAAAAATCTCTTGGCAAATCTCTGCTCTGAAGGATATCCATGAGCACTGCTATCCTAGGATGGGAGTTTTCACCCCAGCAACGTCTTTAGAGCATCAACAAGCCCATGCATGGTTAAATCCATGGATTACTCAGTCTGATAATCGCTCAGTGGCACCATTTCCTTCTTTTTGGATGTAGCTACGAGAGCAGAACCAGGCAAACTCTGCCAGGTGAAACCTTTACAGAGGTTAATGCATCATGTTAAAGTGTGAGAAGTGCAGGCCTACAAAAAGCTTGATCTACAAAATTCTTAGGTATAGTCTTGAATTCTACAGAAGTGGGGATATCAGCTGTTGTGCTGATATGAAGTGCTTATCCTTTCTCCAGATCACACCCTCTGAAACAGCTTTGACCAGATAATTTCAGCCAACTGGGGTTTTTTTTAGCCCCAAGTTTTCATCATTTTACCTTGAATTAGTTGAAACACAGATCCCGTTGCTTCTGAATGTTGTCTTCTGAAAATAAAAATCAAGTAGAAATCTGCTTATTAGTCCCATTAAAATACCTTCAGTCTGAGCTGAATGTCTCCAATTCTGCTCCAATTTTTTCTTGATAGTAGAT
Organism: Melanocharis versteri; assembly: GCA_013397845.1. NCBI lineage: Eukaryota > Metazoa > Chordata > Aves > Passeriformes > Melanocharitidae > Melanocharis > Melanocharis versteri. The sequence continues at coordinate 273,567 of VZTG01004475.1, forward strand.
TATTGAACTGCTAATTCTAAATTAACTTTCATAAGTAAGGGGGTTCATAATCAAGTTATATTTTCTGTGTGTAAACTGTAGTGTTATATTTATGTGTTGTGTCATTGTCTGATTTATGATTAAAGCAACTTTCCATCGTGCATGCATTTCCTGACTGGTTGTGTTTCCTGATGTGCAGAGTCACATAGCATAGTGTACAGCCAGAGTATTTACTTTTTTTTGACAGGGTAATACAGAACATTTTGTAACTTATCTCCAGAAAATCTCAGAGATCTGACAAGATAATAGCTTTTGCCTGTTTCCTGTGCCTTTTCCTCTTTAGTTATTCAGTCTCTTATCTGGTGCTGTGAGCTCCTTAGCTAAGTGCTACTTGATTGTTTAATAACTAAGGTGCTTTTCATAATGCCTATCATGCTGCCAGCAACCATGCTGTTTATTTCATTCATGTTCTGATCAATCGAGTATTAACTAATTACTATTTTGGGCTATCTCCAAAGGCTCTTTGCCTCTGCAGTACCCTCCATTAGAAAGATGCTGTATCCTGGCACTCCGTTGTGTTAAAGGTGTGCTGTAACTAATTAATGGAGAGCAGTAACAAATAAATTCCTTGGTCCGTGGGACCCAAGTTGTGCAGATTGCCAGCAACGCTGAACCGTGCACGTGAAAGCGCTCTGTAGATCTTGAAAACTATTTTGCTTTTTCTTATGCTGAATATGCCACGATCCTGTTTAAAGTATTTAGTTTGGTTGCCCCAGGCCAAACATCTCTGCCAGGCCTGTGGTGAGAGGCTATTGAAATGGACAAGCACCCATCAGGGGTGGAGAGCACTCACTCTGCACCTGCACAACAGCAACTGGTTTCCTTTCCTCTGCCTGGAGCCCAATTCCCTCTCCCCAAATCAAGCTCTGTGAACCACACCAGCCTGCAGTAAGTGGGGAAGATAGGGGATTTGCTTCAAAATTGCTCTGCTGCTCTGGGCCCAAATGTGAATATAAAAACAGCCTTCGTATCGATATCTCTGTTGTCTTTTCTTCCCTTTCTCTCTGTGTGACTTGTAGGGAAGACAGATCTGACAGAGAGGTGGCTTTGTGATCACAAGCTTGTTAACTGTGGCTTGCTTGTTGGTTGGTCACGAGGAGCTCCCACGAGAGAAGCGACTCTGAGGGAGTTTTAGATCTTGTCCTCCAAAGTGTTCCCTGGTTTTCTGCTCGTTGTGAGAAAGCTGGAAGAAAAAGCCCATTCAACTACACCCGATCCTCAGTCATTGCAGGAGGCACCTGTAACCACAAACTTTCGGAGAAATATTTGTCCTGCAAAGAAGAAGCAGTAATATAAAAGCAAGTTACCTGTGGAGATAACCTGAAAGGTGACCAGGGCATGCTTTTAGTGACAGCAAATGTGCCTGCAGCTTCCATGGAGATAGATGGAGTGTCCAGAAAAGAGCAACAGAGGTCAGAGCACATGACTGATGAGAAGCAGCTAAGGAACCGGAGGTGTTCAATCTGAAGAAGATGATGCTCAGGGGAGAATTTGCCTCTCTACAACCCCCTGAAATGAGGTTGTGGTGAGGTGGGGATTGGTCTTTCCTCTCAGAAAACAAGAAAGAGGACGAGAGGAAATGGCCTCTAGCTGTGCCAGGGGAGGTTTAGATTGGATATTAGGAAAAACATTGCCACTGAAAGGGATGTTGAGAGCTGGAACAGGCTGCCCAGGGAACTGGTGGAGTCACCATCCCTGGGGGGATTTAAAAGATGTGTGAATGTGGCACCTGGGGACATAGTTTAATGGTGAGGTTGGCAGTGCTGTGTTAACAGGTGGACTTGATGATCTTAAAAGTCTTTTCCAATCTAAATGATCCTATGATTCTGTGATTTATACTAGGAACTGAGATTGTAAAAGGGGTGTCAAAAACCAAGCTCTGAACTCTGCATCTTCTTAACAGAGTAACAGCAGAAATCGTAATGGAATTGGGAAATGCTTCAAATTTAGTTCTTTAGAGAGGAATCCAGTGATATTCCTTCAGGCAGTTCATAAGAGATGCTGCTAAGAAAAGAATAACAGGGAGTGATTTACATTATCACCAAATTCAATCTTGAAGCCAGTAATTTTGGTGTCAACCTACAATTACAGGCAATCTTTTCCACTCGGCTGGTTGTTCCAGTCTCTTACTGTTTACAGTGTGTACTTACCTAATGCTCAGCATTGTGCTGAGCTGGTTCTGCTTTTGTTGCAATTAATCAGCTTTGTTACGTTTTCTTCACGATGTCAAGTTGCTTCTGCGAAAAGTTATAGGCAGATGAAAGTGTTTCTGGATAAAAGAAGAAAGGGGCTTTTTCGGTTCTTTTCCTGCTCTCCACTGCTCAGTAGCCTCACAGAGACTGTGCGTATCAGCTTGTGATCTGGGAAGATTAAAAGGGTTTCTTAATATAGGTGTGATAGCCATGGAAAATCCTGTCAGCACATTCCACCCGGCTTAGAAATTTCTGAAAGAATTTTTGAGGAGACACTGCCACAGAGCTGGAATCCCCAAGCCACCTTTCAGAGGAGTTTCCAGGCAGTGCAGGTGCTGGAACGTGCAGCAGAGGCTCCTGCACCCACTGTGGCTGGTGGAAAGCACTCCCTCCTGACAGGACAGATCCTTGGAGGAGAGGCAAAGGACATGGCACATGCCAGATGCAGAGCTGCAGAGAGCACGCTATGGGACCAGTCCTGCTGTTTCTGTCTGTGAGCTTCAGAGTTGTCAGAGGATCTTTAAAAATGCTCTTTTACCAAAGGTGATTAGCTGAGTTCGAATATTACCAAGCTGTAAAATTAAGTTTCTTTCACTCTTGGCAAAAGGCTGAATCCATTTGAATTGGTTTTCAGGCAGCCTTAAGAGTGTGGAGATGTGACTTGAATTCCCTTGAAAGCTTTCTCACTTCCTCCTTTCTGGTGCTCAGAAAAACCAACAGCAAAACTTGTTGGATTGCTGATGGTCCCAGTTGCTCATGCATTTGTTTGCTCACCTCGCTAGGAGCACACCAGGGTTTAATGCAACAGCAACAGTTTTCTCTTGCACCCTTGCAAAGGTTTGAGCTAGACATGTGAGCCTGGGGCTCCTCGTGACCAGAGCCCCTGGGAAAGCACCCAAGGTCCTACTGTTCTGAACCACACAGGGGGATAACACTGGCATTAATTTAATACCAGCAGTGCCATTGATGATCATGCTAAGACTGAAATGAGACCGAGAACATCTTAAGCACCCTGTACTGGTGAATTAAAAAAATCTCAGCTGCTTTCTTGTGAATAATTCTGTTGCGTCACTTTAAAAAGTCCTGGAGCAGTTTCAGTCTTCCTTTAGTTGTACATGTTTGGAGAAGTGAGAAAATAAAGAGATGCAGGTTTTGGGCTTTTTGGTGAAACAGCTTACAGACAATACTGAAGTTTTTGATAATTACTAAGAGTTCTGTGTGACACTTTTGATCCTCTTGTTTTCATAAGGATTTCTAGCTTTCTCAGGAACAGAGGACTTTGTGAATTCTTGCTGTTACAGCTTTGTGTTTTAAAAAAAAATCTAACCTTTTGCATGTTCTCTGTAAATTCTTCTCATTAGGCAAAATGTTGTGTTTGATTCATTTAACTCATCTACTTGTGTGATATGGCAGCCACTTCATTAAACATCTAGATGAGGATAAACAGAAAGCAAGCTGTCTTGCAAAACCAAGCTTTTGTGTTATGTGTTAAACTTACTAGTCGTTCCAGTTTTCCATATTAAAAGATGATTAGTGCTCATAGCATCAAAATTACAGCATATAAAAAACTGAAAATGTTTTTATGGCAGGCGTGCACGAAGATACACACACTTAATTCTCACAAAACGACTAAACACCCATTATATATCAGCTGATATTTTCACATAATTTTCTTTCTTTTAAATAAAATCTTGTCTTTCTTACCCAAATCTGCAGCTCGTAAGTTATGCAGTATAGCACTATAAAAATAAGACCATGTAGCATAAATTTAGGCTGAAGAAATGAAATCTTGTAGTCAAAGAACAGCACTCCTTAGGGAGCTATACCTACCTGGAAATTTGTGGGGAGTCTGTGGGGAGCTTTGCATCACGTCACTGTTGGGAATGATGAGGGCAACACAGTCCAGGTAGCAGCTCCTCAGAAGTGCAGGAGTTTCGTGTCTTTTACTGCCAGATTTGGATGTCTGCAATGTTTTGGTTTCCACAATCACTGTGCCTGATTGGGCCTCAACTCCTTGCAGAGAGACGTGCTGCTGTCTCTGGGAGTATTTCTACTCTCAGCCTTGGTGTTCCTTATTTTAGCCCACAAATCTTATGAGTCTTTGCCTTGTGACAAAGGACTGAGGACAATTTTAGGTCAGGGGAATTCAACCTTTGAGTTGATTGCTTTGACAGAAGGTAATCTGGAAAACAGGTGAAGTGAAGGTATTGCAACTAATCCGCCCTGAAGCACCTAGGAGGACACGATTTTGAAATTCATGTGTGTCACTCATACCTTGCCCACTCCTGCAGCCACCTCTCAGCTCCTTCGTGGTGTGATGCACACCATGTTGAAGGTCCTTCATACCTTGTGCAGTATTTCACAGCTGAACAGACATTCCAGCTCACCCTTCGATACCAATACAAGGCTCTTCCTCAGTTTGCATTTGAGGTTGTTGTGTGAGTGTATATATAGCTGCAAAAGAAGCTCTAAGAGTGATCATGGTGGTGTTGCTTTTGGCCAGGATGCATTTTCGCACAGCTGTTACTTAGATATGCACTCAGGTATTGATGAGTTGTTATTTGCTAGAAGTGCTTGCTGGTTTAGCCAGCACTTTTACTTTGATCCTGATCCTGTCACCATTGAAAGGTTGTTCCCATGTGGATGAATGATGTTCTGTGAGTATCTGGGGTTGGATGCAAAGCAGGTGCTGTATGGAGAAGGGTGAGGGAATCCAGTCCCCCAGGACTGGGGCGTTACTGGGGAGATGTGAAGCACTGAAGATAAAAGAAACTCACTGTACTATAAAATTTTAAAAAAAGGTTATCTCTATTCTTCACCCACACAGACCCTGTTCAGGCTGTTGTGTTACTGCTGCTTAATTCTAGGGAAAAAATTCTTCACTCTTGTATTTCTGCTGCTTTGTTTTCTTGGGTTTTCGAGCCTTTTTTTGTTTGTTTTTTTTATTGAGTGGGAAGAAGGAAATGGAATTAGGGAGAGATAAAGCAAGCCTGCTAGGTATGTTATTGTATTATTAAAATAGAAACACCCACTAAGTGCCTTCCTTTCCTGGAAGGTGGGTTTTTTCTATCTTTACCACAGAAAAAGCAAACAGTTCACAACTCTTCCTAAGCATAGGCCTGACTTGTACTGGATGCTCCATTTCAGGACTTCATCTAATCAGGACATGGAATAACAGGAAGCCTGAAAAATCATCTCCCAAAACGGTATCAAATTATCGTTCTTTTTATCCCTGCAATGCCATTCAACTTTTCAGTGCAGCTCCACTGCATAGGCCTTTTTTGGCTGCAAATGTAGGCAGCTGTTGGCTTACGATACCAGAGTGTAGCCAAAATTCTCGGTTTGGCGGTTTGATGAGCACTGGTATTCATCCTCAACTTTTTAAAAGGCATAAAGATATATACTGTAGTGCAAAAAATAAAGATTATCTCCCCCAATTAATAGGAATTGCACTAAGAATCAGAAAGAGTAACAAGTTTGGGTGAGTTTCTGTAGCCAGGCTTTTGAACATGCGCTTTTACAACAAAATCAGCAGAAATGTCGTGGTCCAGCAAGTAGTGGGTCTTGTCATCCTCTGGTTTAAAAGCAAAAGCAGCAGATATTGACACAATAACTGTAGGAAATACAGTGTCACCTAACGTATTATATATTAAATGTTGGGTTATCTTGTTATTTGAGTCTTTACTTTGGCAGGAAGGTGTACCAGAGGCACGAGTGTGTTCAGCTGAATAAAATGTGCTTTTAATAAGCTTTAAATTGTTTTGAAATTAGACGTAGCCACACTTCAGGTGGAAACTTCCCTTCTTATTTGGCTTACCTGCCCTCCAGTTAAACAGGAAGTAATTTTTCTGCCAAGCAAAGCAAAAAGCCTTTTGGGTGTTGTAAAGCCAGAGCACATAGACTGTTTGGGTGGGTTCTGAAATTCTTGTGCGTGCAGGGTTGTAAATGATGCACAGTATACTAACGACTGGGACCCAGATAGATGGAGTGGCACACCCCTGCCAGATGGAGCTCTTTACATTATTGGCCAACGGAGCAGGATTTCCATAAGATAAATGGGACTAATAACGCATAAAGCACTTGTAGCTACGTGGTGACTTGTGTGTGCTTACAGTGCCAGCATGAATTTTGCAGTATTAAAGATTACCTAAACATGATCAAATTCAAAATTGTAGCTGGATGCAAGCATGAGAGTAGATGAACTGGTTAAAACAGCCTCTGAAAAAATGAACATATGGTAGTTCTCAGTCATGGTAACTTGCGCCCTTATGTGTTATAGAAGTCAAATATTTGTCCTTTTTCATATGCAAATTTAACAAGGTAACTCAAGATGATTGTTCACTCCTATTTTTTTCCCTTCATTAATATAAAAACTGCTAATAAATTAAAAAAAAAAAAGCTTGCTCATTTTGCCAGTGAAGAAAACTCTATAATCTGTCTTTAATGTCAGGTAGCCGTCATTATGGTTTATTATTTATATGAGGGATAAAATAGCTGAGCTAACATTAAGTTGGCTGGCAACAGAAGTTACACTCCTAGAGACAACCAGAGAGGATTGTAACAGAAATGAGTAAATAATGAATTTCCTCTTCATTCTTCAGTTTATATTTTATTACAGAACCTAGTTTTTCTTCATTTTATTAAGCAGCTGCGATAAATTACTACAAGAACATGCCTCTATTTTTATTTAATTTTAAAAAAGAAATAACTTTCCTGTATTACCCTTGAATTATTACCTTTTAGAAACTTGGCACCTTCTTGGCTTCCTACAAGTTAAGCTCATTCATTCTCCTTTTGCTCTGCCTTACAAACAGAAAGAGACAAGTCAATACTTATGTGAAATAGCCCAAAGAAATGCAAACTTAGTGTTGAATAGCATTGCCTGGCATTTTCTTATTTAGGGTGACTACCAAACACACAGTCACACTGGTTGGGAATTCTCTACCAACACAATGCAGTGTCCTTGCTCAAATTTGTCATGGTGCTGTTCCACTTGTGTTGTGATAATGTAGAAACCTCATTTGGTTCTGTGTTTGCTCCCTTGCTCCTGACTTCTCCGTGGCCATGTATCCGTGTTCTTGTCTGTGGTCCTTCAGAAACAAAAGACAGCAGATTTTTCTTTTTTTTTTTTGTTTTTTTTTTGAAAGGCATTTTCATCCATCTAATATTTGTTGGTGAGCCATAATTAAGGATTTTGAATTGCTTTGAAGATATAAAAGCTATTTTCTGTACAGCAAAATATTGTCTATATTATGACAGCGGGATTTTTGTAACTTCCCTGAGGTGGCTGTAGTGAGGTAACGGGATGTTTATTTTAATTTTTGGTCATTGGCAACACTTGCTGAAATCCAAGCTTTCCTCTCTTGCTGCTCTGTCTTTGGTACTTGCCAGCATCATGTACACTAACCCTCACTAAATCCCTCAGGGGCTGAGAACATCTTTTGCCAATCTCGAGGACTGTTCTCATTCTTGAGTTTGGAACTGTAGCATTCAGGATCATCAGATAAGGTGTTATTTTGATGCTGGTTTTGCCTAATTTTAATGATGAAATGTTAATTGGTCACAGTTAATTCTTTCCATCATGACAAATGATTGCCTCCAGCAGAGCTGATCCTATGAGTGTAGAAAGCAGAGGATTTGTTCTGATATTATTTGGACAAGTTAGTTGGCCTGTCAGTTTTGTTTGATTATCAGAGCAGCCATTAAAAGCAAATATTAAATGCCAGAAGATAAGAGCCCCCTGAAATGCCACCTGAAGCAAACGCTTTTTATGTGCAAACCCTTTTCTCTGTGTGAAAGCAATATTGATATATACATAGTATCTGAAAGTTCATCTTGCAGATTACAGCAGAAAGTTAAAAGGATTGGAATCCTTTCCCTGCCCTGAAACTTTTTGCACAGCAAATCTAGCGCAGTGTCCGGTCTGATGGGTTTCAATGGCAACAGGATACCTTGTACACAGAGATGATTACTGGAGAGAGTATGTGCTTAGGATAATGAGCATGGCTCATGGTTTAATTAAAGGGAGTCTGCATGGGAGTGCAGCTTCCTTTCCCTTGCTAGAGTGGGGAGATATCTTCCCTCGTTTGTTCTGAAGCTGTGCAAGCCTTGTTTCTGCTCCTCTTTTCCTCCTCCTCTCGCCGTTAGCGCAGTTTGCCTCCTCTGGAGCGGTCTGTGCTCCTGGGAGGATCGGCTGTCCTGGCTCTGAGCCCTTCCTGCTGCGGTGTGTCATTAGCTAACGAGCACTGACACGGGGAAAGCGGGAAGAACTGTTGAGTTCCCAGTTTTAGGGCACTGGGGAGCCCTCGCCGTCCTTGGCTGAGCTGAAGCACAGGCAGGGCCCGCGGACAAACCTCAGGCAGCTCAGGGGCAGGTGGGAAACACCAGGGGAATGGGCTCTGGGAGCTGCGGTGCTGTGTGCTATTTCACCACGGAATGTGGAATAAAAATCTCGGGAAGGCTGACCTTGTGTCCGTGCCTAGCAGCGTGGTGCTGGCGTGCACTTTAGTTAATTGTTTTTAGAGCATTTAATTATGCTGCTTACCAACATAATGCCATTACTGCGTCAGTGAAGCTTCAGCACAAGCAGGGCTTAAGGATACATATCTGCTCTCAAGGCCCCACCAAATTAAAAAAATATTAGTGATAGGTTTATTGCCTAGGAGATTTCCCTAAGGAAGGGTGGGCTGCTGCTTCCACACTCTTTCTCTTCCCTACCACCATAAACAGACTGTGAGTGAATGTACCTTACTCAGAACAGATTTGTGTCAGCACAGATAATACATGTATATTTCTCCTTCATTTACAAGTGCTCAATAGAGCATGGATCCCATTTGGAAAAGGATCATACCCTCGAGTTGGGGAAGATCAGTCGGCGCTGGGATGGCTGCCCCAATTATGGAGCAGCCCTTTTCCCCTCTCTGTGGGCCGTGTTTCACCCTGCACTGCAGCCCTGAGCCCCTGAGCCTGGCCAGGCCCTGTGAGTGGACCTTTCCATCAGGTACCATTGCAATGGCGCTGTCCTTGAAAGCCACATTTTGAGTGGTGCAGGAAGAGAGGTTTCTGGCACTGGGAGGGCATTTCTGCACACGTTCCAGGTCTTTACAGGCAGCAGGGCAAAGGTAATGGCCCTGCTTCTGGTGGAGTGAGATTCCGGCCTTTTCTTCTCGTGGTAGAGTTGAATACATCAATTTTTAACCACTCGTAATACTGCTCATCAGCAGTACTTCACTACACTGTCCATGCTCTGTATTTGAGTATTTTATCTGCTAATTATAGTGTTCAATATCTAATATACATGAACATACTATAATGTGTATTAAAACAGAATAAAAATTATAAACACCTGAGACCAGCTCCCAAAACTTAGCCATATGTAAGTCTATTTCATATATTCAATTAAAGGTATTAGTTCTCTTTTTTTTTTAATCTGAACAAATATATATGACTTATACACAGCCATGACATGACTTTGAGGTGTTTTTCTTCTGAGAGCCAGAGCAACCTTATAATTATATCCAGATCACTTAGTATGAACTGTGATAATAGCTTTAATAGTGTTGCCTTTGATACCTTTGTGCTATTCATCGTAGATGAGCACTTAATCCCTGGAATCTTCCACCAGTAAATTCAAGTGATTATTATTTTTTTTTTTAAGGAGAAGTCCTACATAGTTGCTTGCTGTACAATAAGCATTTTACTATCTCCAGGCAGTTTTATTACCCCACTGTGTTTTCCGTACAGAGCCATGACCCTGTGCTGGGATAGAAGCCAAAGGATGAGCAGCATGAGATATTATAATTTGGTTTTATTTGAGACCCTTTTAACAATATAATAATTTATGGTAGCTAAGCTTTCCTTTGGGAAAACATGTAGGAAACAATTTTATCTTAAACTTGCTTTCAAAAATACTGGTTTGGACAAATAATTTTTTCTTAAGAGGTATGTTTGTAGGCAGCAGAGCTAATTAATCTAAATATCCTTGGGTTTGTGGCATTTAGGTATAAATGAAGTTATATATCTCCTAGCAGGGATGTTGAGTGCTTTGTTTAGAAAAATGTTGGAGTCAGCACTGTTCTCTGACACGGTGTCTCAGTGCATCCGCAATATTCACATACCCAGAACCTATTTTGCTGAATCTAATTGATTCACACATTCCTCTCTGAAATTATTTAATATCTCATGTTCACAAAGATAGCAACTTTTACAGATCATTTCATTTAAAATGTAGGATTCTAGTTTATACTTGATAAGCCACAATGCTGGGAAGCGCTGCATTTTCATGAATAATAGCTGGAGTACCTGGAACAGTTTTTTAACAGCTTTTTTTTTTTCTTTTTTACAAGTTTAATTGGAGCAATCTAATGCATGCACGTACCATGAAAATTATATTTTGTGGCATTCAGCTTCCAAGAAGGAGCTTTTAATTTGTTTTAAACCAGGACTCTACCCTGCTGATGGGTTGCAAATTGTTGTCTGCTGTAGCTACAGATCATTCCAGCTTTTCTGTGCTCTAAATAGAAGATAAAGTGAAGCTTGAAACAAATCATCCAACTTCAGCATGCACTGGGCTCTCTGTGCCACACTACTTCTAAATAAAGATAGGCATTCCAGGTCTGTTCACAATTGGGTTTCAAATTGGATTTCAAATTGTTGCTCCCTTCCAAAAGGGAGCATCAACAGATCTTGGTTTCTCTCTTTAAACAGAAGTTTTAGGCAATTGTAATTGTTAAAAAATGGCCTTAGCCATACATGTCTTATTTGAATAACCATCTCTATTAACTTGCGATTTCTGAATTTGTAAATAGGATGCATTTTAGCTGATTTAACATGATTTTTATAATCTTGTTGATCATTGAGAGGGCTATTTCTATAACATTGGAGTTAAAGTCTTCAGTAGTCCAATAGATAATGTTTTTACATTTTTCTTGAAAAGCAGTGCTGTCATGTTTGAATGACTGCTCTGAGATTTCTGGCAAACGCTGTTCTCTGGCTGAAATAACCAATGAGGTGTAGGTTTTGACCACAAACCTTTTTATGGAAGTGTTCAGGTCACCATCTGATTCCAGTTCCACTGTTATCTTCTGTTATCACCTGAAGCAAAGGAGATTGGCATGTTCTCTACTTTTAAAAAAATGTATCGCATAGCAGTGCTTGCAGAGCGAGCATTTATTAAGCCATTCTTATACCAAATTATTTTTATTTAATATTAACCAAAGTTATTTTTAAAGTTCTGAGATCTATGTTGTGTGTTCCATGGCATAAATCTATTATCTGTCTGTAGGGAGGTAATGAGAAAGATGTGGTAAAAGTCAGGTGTGCTATTCATATAATTATATCATTATATTGTGAGCATTTATATCCCTGGAGTTGGATGTACCACAGGGAAAATTTCTTGTTTTCTGTGGACGGGCTGACTGTGGGTGTGGAAGAGTAAAGAAAACCATTTAAAAATTGACACAGCTTGCCAAAAAGGGAGATGGATTAGTCTGAGGGGAGCACAAGGAACAGGAAAACTGAAAGAGGTCACTGAACAGAAAGTTGATATGAACCTGTCTGGTTTTTTCCCTTGTAAGGCCAGATATGCTCTATATGGTGCCTCAGCCTTTGTTCTGTCAGTGAACCATACATGTCACAAAAATCTGACTGGAAAACTTGAGTTGCCTTACAGCACTTGAGAACCGGCTTCCCTGCATCTTCTTGTCTTTCTGGGGTGCCCAAATAGCAAAGATTTCACATAGAAATATTTGAAATTCCTGAAGTTAGGGTGCTTGACACTGACAAGGCCCTGAGATGCACGTAGATATCTATGGGTGGGTGCTTCAGCTTCCTCTGGTGCTGTGGAGCATCCTGCTACCTTACCTACACAGAAAAAAAAATTGCAATTATAGATATGAGGAAGTAAAATTGGCTAGTTTTATTGTACAGCTTGCTTATTTCAGTAGTGCTTTCAAAATCAGCTGGGATCCTTCAGACTGGAAACATTGTGAACTCAAAGCAGCCGACAGTTCCTGAGCTGAAGTTTCGTATTAATGTAGAAAATGCAGAAAAATGTAGGAACTGCTCCTTTTCCTTCTGCTGAGTTTTGAACACAAGTTTATGGAGCTCATCCTCAGCTGCTCTATTCTGTTATTACTGCGATGATGTGAATGAAATGATGGCAATTTTTATCAGTGCCAATGTGCCCCCATGTTTACTGGAATTTTCTTTTCTCTAGTAAAAGTACAGCTGAAAGAAAATTTCAGCTACAGAAGAACAACTTATCCACATATTGGAAATGGAGCATATTAATTGGATATGTATGAAATGAAAATTGCCTTGCAGAGAAACAGAAATCAAACCTACTATTTCCCAAGTATTAATTTCATCTGTTATTTTATTTCATCTGCAGTGATAGGGGATGTCTTTTTTGCATTTAAAAAGCCAGAATCTCTCTTTGGAGTTTCCAAATGAAAACATGCCTATCTTTTAATGTGGGTTGTTAAACTGAGACCTGAATGGCCTATTTATTTGCTTTGTTTGAGTGGAGACTGGATCTAATCTGTATGTACACCAAGGGCTCTTCCTCCCTCAATTTTTCTGAAAAACTGCAATTAAATTTTAGACATAATAGGATTAAAGCATTATATTGCATATGACATGACATTTGTGTGCAGAATTATTGGATTTTATATTCTCACTGATATTTTACTTGAATATAGAGATAAAAAGATGACCTAATTCATCTTGTATATCTCTTTCAGGACCATCCCTCTGTTTTATGCTACCTTTGCTTTTTCCAGTTTCATTTTAAGTCTGCCATTTCCTTGGAAGATTATTTCACAGCATATTAGACCTCACTGTTAGGTGGATTTTTTTTTTCTTCTGGTATACAGTTTTCTTATATCTTTAAAATACAGAAGGCAGCAATTTTTTAATCTATTTTGAGCACATGGAGCACAGTAAAAGTTGTAGTGAGGCACAATTCCACCAAAAAATCAAACATAACTGAAAAATAAGTATATTTAAAGAGAATATATTAATTAGCTTTCATTTTAGGGTAAATGAGCACTAAATACTTAGGGAAATAGTTGTGTTCTAGAACTTCTTTTTCTTTATTCCTACCCATTTCTCTTGCCAATTTGCCTCCTGTACTGTGTTAGGGACACTAAGGGCCACTGAGAAACTAAGCGCCACTTTCCTTCATTTGGAAAATTTGCTATATTATTAATTTTTAAATATTTTCAGCCCCGCAGCTCTGCGTGCAGGGCATCCATGGGGCAGTAAAAATGCAGTGGATTTGGGGCTAACAAGCCAGGAGTGCTTCCCTTTAACCAGCCAGGATGTGCGGGTGCTGAGCCAACATGCCAGCGCTCCTCTGATGAACGGGGAGGACAGAACAAAAATCTGTTGATTAAGCACGCTGGCTGTGAGACGAGGTTGCAGATGCACAGATGAAATGATTGCATGAAGGATTTGTGTGGCTTTGCGTTAGGGATGGGGTTTTTTTTTCCCCCTTCCAAGTAGGAACGTGGGGCTGGTGCTTTCCTTTCCCAGACCCGTAGAGGTGAACGTGAGCGGTTTTAGGGTGGCACAGGGAGGCTTCACCCCCAGCCTTAGCCAGGGCTCCAAGCACTGCCTTGGCACCAGATTTTGCACGTTTATCCTGCAGTTTCCATTTTGGAAGTGACTGGTGTTGAAGCAGCCCATTTGGCCAATGGCTCAGGAAGAAGGGGCGTCCAAAAGACATCCCAGGTCAGGAGCAGCAAAGCGAGATCCCAGCCCCGCGCCGTGGATCCCGTAATGAGCTGGCAGAGCTGGAGGCCCCTGCGACACTGGCCACGGAGCTTGGAGAGAGCCAGGAACACCTCTTTTGGGAACAAGAAGTACATCTCGTGAAAACGACAGGATTAGCCAGTATTTATGTGCTCTACTCGTGTTCCAAATACCCGTTTTCAAAGAGGCGCCTTCAGATTTACCTTTCTGACAGAGAAATTATGGCCCGTGCCGTGTCCCCGGGATGAAACTATAGGTAGATTTTCCACTGGTTGGCAAATGAATGTGATTTAAACCCAGTGATTTAAACCCCTGAGTTTGAGTTGAAAACAAGCAACAAATATTCAGTTGTAAATATTTCGTTCATTTTTTACAGAAAGACTTGCTAATAATTAGAACAACAAAAAAAGTGATTTTCAAAACCCATATCTTTTATTAAATATGGAGTTGGTTTTGTTTAAGCAGAAATACATACCACATGCCCATACTCATCTATCTGTATGTAACTTAACATACAATTTCTCCGAATATTAATTTTGCAGTCTTAACACAACTTATATTATTTTAGTTTTAAGGTTTTAAAAATTATGAATAATGTAACTTAAGTCAGTAGATTAACTTCCTGCTCTAGTTCTGTCATGCCGTGTGTGAGTAGAAATTTAGTTATGATGGTAAAATGTAAAATATAATTTTAATTAGTTGCATAAAACTGTCCTGAGAGTGCTGAGAGGCATTAAGAATCAATAAAAGTAAGATTATCCAAAATTTATTTTGGGTTACGTACCTATTAGTAAAAAAGGAAATTTCCATCAGTTTTTATGGTAATTAGGGTTTTTTTGGTCATCATTGGACAGAATTTCCGTGATATTCTGATATCAGAAAATGGCCATGCATGCATAACACAGTTGTCAGAAGAGCCAAATTAGATTAAAGAGGTAGGAAATGAATTGTGCAAAGGCTGAACACCTCACGAGTACAGAGGGAACTTACCTAACTGCTTGGTATTCTGGAACCACTTCTTCCAAATTTTTGAATTAATAGATGACATATTTTTCCTCCTAGTTTCTTGTCATAAACTGAAAGAGGAAGCCTGCTGGCTTTTCAGCTCATAGCCATTTCTCCAACATTCATGGAATTAATCTGAATGAGAAGATATTCTTCAGCTCATTAAGATTTGTGAGGCTCTACTGGTTCAGTATAGTTTTAAATGAACATTAAAAGGATTTTAATAGGTTATCAGACATTTATATTTTAACATTATATTTTAGCATTGCTAATCATTGTATCACGTAGAAATTGAGATGTGATAATTTTAAAAACAGAACTGCTTGTAGCCTAAATTAAGTAGCATTGATTCAAAATTGATTTTCACTTCTGCTTGAGGTACAAATACTGGTAAAAGGGAATTGGGAAAGGAAATAATACCTAAACTCTGCACTGCAATCCTCCAATCCCCATCTGCGTGGTGCATATATAATTCTGTATAATGAAGTTCAGTAATATAAGTGCCTCCTCATTACAGTGATCCACGTGGTAATGAAGCATTGCATGCTGTAATGCAAACTTCCCTCCAGGGACACGAGGCTCATTTTGAAGTCTGGTATCACACCACCTCTCCAGGCTGAAAGCTCTGCAGAGATGAGATGGTTGTGCTATTCCCTGGCCTCCTATAAACTATTCCAAGAGATCAGCTGGCTTTGATGTTGCAGGGTTTAGTGAAGAGGCGAGGAGGTGATATTTATACCAGTATTATACGTGATACCATGTCTGCATTTCACATTTGGGTCACTGATTAAGTGGATTTGTACGTTGGCTCACAAAGGTGTTTCGTGTTCCAGGTGGGTGGTGGTAGAACGTGAGAGTTAATCTCCTAGAAGTGCGGGTAAGCAATCCCATAATTTGTGTACTTTACAATGATCCAACTGAGAAACTCATCCAGGAGCATAAAAGAGCCCTGATGAGAAAAAGATAAGCAACATATGTAAGTACAATCTTAGAACAGAGCCTTTAGCATTAATGGAATATTTTGTAGGAATCTCATTAGGCTGTAACTAGAATTTACATACTGAACAATACTGTGCTAAATCTTCCTTTAAGGGGCGAAAATGAAATGTAAACCTGGCTTCTTCCAGCCTTAAGATATTAAATGAAAATAATTTTCTTCATCTTAGACAGCAGCTACAGCCTTTCCTTCCTCTGCTGCCTTGGCTCTGTGTTTCTGGTGCATTGAACCCACAGTCCTTTAACCATGTTTAAACCAGTCCTCTGTGGTGCAATGTGTACAGTTCTGTCCAGGCTTCATTTTCTGCCACCCAAAAAGTGCTAGTCTCCCTTTCTGTGGGAAATGTTTCTTGCCAGCCATTCAGTGCTCACTGATTTCTTGTCACTGGAAACCACTATATGCTATGGAGTTCTGGAAAGCGAAGAGCTCTGCAACAAGGAGGGAACAGAAAAGATTTTAAATAATAATTATAAAAAGAGGTTATTTAAGGAGCATAACTGAAATAGTGAAACGCGCACATGCTGCCTATGAGTTTCAGCAAACAGGAAATCAATTCCATAGTTACATTTCCAGGGTTTGCAGCAGTCTTTTGCACTACACCCATTGAATGCTCCATTTCTTTCAACTGTCAAGGTTACTGAACTTCAGATACACTTCTCCTACTGCGTTTACAAATCAATTAAGTCAAAAGAACAAAGCTTTTTTCCATGCTAGAGAAGTAATGCTCATTAAATTTTGGGTAAGGTGCAAAGACAATTACTTCTAAAAATGGATGAAATTAATTGCGCTCTTGCTTTCTTTTGATCTTGTGCAGCTTACATTATGCTTGTTGGTTTTCTTCCCCCTCTCTTGAATGTGTTGGTATCCCAGAGACAGACATGGTTTAGTGATTAAAACAATATTTTTTTGAATAAATTTCAGTGTGCCCTGTCTGCTCTAAACATAATAAGGCTGCATAAAAGAGTTATCTGGGGTTTGATCAATCCTTGCTCATCACTGTGGCATTCAGCACAGTATTATGCAGTGTGGTCTTTCTGAATCCTAACATTGAATTTTCTGTGATACTCCTTTGGGGGTTTTGAACCTGTGATTTTTGGATACCTGGTTATTTATCCCTGACTATGGCTGTACTCAAGCCAAATTTGCCTTTTGTTCAGATCATTTGGATGCAAGCACATGCTGAGAGTTGGGCTCTGGGCAGCCCCATGTCATGGCAGAGTGGAAGGATGGAGATTTTGGTAATATTCCTGCAAAATGGAGCCAGGCAGCAAAGCCCAGGTGACCAACGTTGATCTTTGTTTAGTGCAGTGTGAGATCTGGAGGCAGCTGATCCACGCTCATCCATTTGCTAGAAACTGGGAGTTAGAAGAGCTGGTCTGGGAATTCAGCCTGCTTTGACCTCCTCAGACCTGTCATGAGTCAGTCTTAGCACAGCTTTTAAATCTTAGTTTCTCTCCCTCTAAAGAAAATAATATCCCTTATTTTCAGGAAAAAATAGTGAGGATTAATTGACGCTTTTGAATTTATGGTATTCATGTTAGGTACTAATTAGTGTTGTGGATACGATGCTTTGCTTTGGTATGAAGTTTTGCAGAAGTGATATCCACAAGTGCTGCTTGTTTAAACTTTTTTAGCTCCCAGTTGATGGCTGTTTCTTCAGAAATGCATAATGATCTAGCAAGTGCCTTTTTGAAAGAGCATATTTTTGTTGTTGTTACATGCTGGTTTAATACAAATATCTTTTGAAAACAAAAACACTCTTCTCACTAATTTTTTCCCTGTGGTCGAAGTGTGGGGAAGTGGACACTTCTTGACTTAGCATGTAATTATTAAAAATCAAGACAATGTGCTTTTAATTATACACAAGAAGAGGAGTAATATCAAAACACCTACTGCTAAGAAGAGAAACATTTTTCTGAGAGTGGCTGCCTGTTGGAGTGTTCCTGCAGTGAGCCCCATGCTTGATGAACAAGTGCCTGTGGTCAGTAGAAATGCTGGCTGAGTATTTAACAGGATTGTTCTTTTGCTTTGCCTGCATGTAGGCAAGATGTAGATTTCTGTGGATACACGTAGTTATTGAAAAAAACCTTGGAGATTGTTTCTTTCTGCTCTGTGTAGTTGGGGATAGAAGCAGGAATAGGAACCTCAGTGGGTGTTGAGTGGGGAGGAGAGAGGCTTGGGCTTGCATGAAAGACATTTTCCATCTTGAGAGGTTTGAGGACCATGGTTGTCAGGACCACTTTTGAATCAGAGAAGAGGTTTCTAGGAAAAAGAGTAGTGTTTAATTTCTCAGTCTAAGGACAACCTGTCCTCCCCATGATCTGATTTTGGACTCAATAAATTGCTGGGAGGTATTTTGTGTGTTTATATTATAACATTCAGGAGTTATCAAACTTTACTTTTTAAAATTCTATTTCTTTTTCTCTCATACAATTACATAAAGGAAGGGAGGAGGAAAAACCCCAATGTTTTCCCCAGTGAATTTTACATAGAAACAAGAATGTTTCACGATTAGGAGATTTTCCTTATGAAGTGCTAATCCAGACTAATAAGGAGAATGGAACCTTTTCCATTCATCTCAGGAACCTTCAATCTACCCAAAATGTAAAAGTTAATCATTCCAATGCAGTGAAAGACCTCAAACCATACCAGTAACTTTTTCTAAGGATGGAGAAACCTAGACAAAAGGGACTGTCCCACGGAGACATGGTTTAGTAGCAGTAAAGTGATTGTAAAATCAGAGAACTCTGGGGTTTGAGCCCAAACATTGTGTTTTAATCTCTATTTGTGGTGAGGAGCTGTAGATACAGGGCAAGGGCTGAATTCTCCTAATGCAGCTATTAATCATAGAGCTTCACAGACCACAGCTCCCTTTTCTCTACCAAGGGGTTTCTGCAGGCGAGTGTATTAGATGAGGATGAGGCAAATGCCTGTTGATTAAGGGCTGATCTTGGAGTTCGAGTCTTCATCACCATGTTCTTTTGCTGTATGATTGATGAAGCTCAACTATAATTAAATTTAAAGGCATAGATTTGGCAAGGAGCAGTATCCATTAACTGGACTGATGTCATTTTATCTCCTGTGATTCATTAACAAGTGGCAGTGTGTGTTTCCTACAGTTTACCTGATGTCCTAGGACACTAAAGGTAATGGTAAATGTCTTGGGACATCAGGTTTGTTTATTTTCTTAATATCAGAGAAGATGTCAGTTTAGGTTTGACTAATTTTTGGCTGTTCACAGAAGAGGCATAATGTTCTTAGAAGGTTTAGTATTCTGTTTATGATTGTTTAACATTCAGCATCAATGATTTTATTGCACAGACGTTGACATTTTACTCATTATCACTTTGGTGTTCATGCCAGGTTCTTGCAAGAAGTGTATTTTATGCCAGGTGCCAAATAACCTTTTGTTCATCCTGCTGAATGAGGCACTGCTTTTGTCCTACAGTCAAATATGACATCCAGATCTTGTGAACATTAAAAAATATCCATCTTCTCTTCTGCCTTCCCCTCTGACACGCACACAAATTGGCAAGGACTAACAGTACTTCAGAATCCATACGTTCTGCTCAAAGTGAGAAGAGACATACCCCTCATTTCTTAAGATCATCTCAGGCCAATTAAAGACCTGTGTAAAGGGATAGATTTTTTTCTGATTTATCCAACACATTGCTCTAAGGATGATGACCAGACTGTAGAGCCTTGAGGGCTACTTAAATAAAAGATGTGTTCAGTTTTGGCCCTTGAGGAGGTCCAAGACATACGAAATTTTGCCTATAAATAGCTGTGTGCACTAAACCCACCCCTGAGGCTCCATGTGCCAGGATGTGTAGGATGATTGTTCTGAGTCATGATTTCAAAAAGAAAAGCCAGCAAAAAGAACATAAGACAAACCTGTAAATCCTTTAATTAATTCAAGAATTATTTATGTTAAATTATCATACATTTGCAGGATTACACATCTGCATTTTTCTTAACACACTCAACTATTTTAAACCTAGCAGCTAATTCCTAATTTGCTTTCATATATTCTTTGTAAAGGCAAAGAAAAGCTTAAGAATTCTTATGTAAACCAGATCATTCCAGTGCAATAATTTTATTACTGCAATCCAATTCACAGCACTTTGGTGATAAAAGAGTATATCTTGGGAAAGCAAATCTTGGAATTTGTGAAGTGTTGTGGGAGGGGGGCTATTTTGTTTTAAAACTGTTTTATTAGCTTCCCTTTCCACTTGGCTTTATTCTAAATAAAATGAAGTGGGGAAAAACCTGCCCGTGTATAAATCAACATGCTCTTTTTCTCTACTTAATTCAGCCAGAGAAATGACTTAAATACTCTTCTATAGTACTTTACTGCATTCCAAGAAAAAAAATTTTATGATGCAAATACTACCATTTCTTTCTGCAATAAACCTGTCATGGGATTTGAGTTATTTGCTTGCCCTTTCAGGAAAAATAAAATAATAATAAAAAAAAAATCCGAAGACCTTAACACAGAATGCAGACCTGATTCATTACAAATTCCACGTCCCTGTTTCTTAGCAGTTGAGCCAAGTTTAGGAAAACCTCTCATCAAATCAGGGTATAACCTAAAGTTATGAAGCAAGGGACTTGGCTTCTGGAAATGGCTTTACTTAGTGGAAATCAATGGAAATAGATAAACTAAGCCCAGTTGAGGATCTGGCCATCCTAGCTGCATTAAACACTTTTGTGTCTTACTTTCACCTCCCACCTTTGTATTTGAAATTTCCTTCAAAGTTAACTCCTTGTTCCTCCCATTTTTTTTTTAAATATATATTTTGCAATTCTTTCCACAAGGACAGTTTCTCAATAATACTAAAACAATTCTAGGTACTATTTTGGTGATAGCTGTCCATTGTCCCCAGTTCTGTCCTTCCAAACAGAGTAATTTCCCTGATATTCCAGTGTGACTGTGGTCACACCTAGTCGTTTTCCATAAAAGTATGGACCATGTACACAGCGCAGTTAACAGAGATATTAACTCCTAGATAGCAGCTCTAACCTACACCTGTGGAAGCCTCCCGTTTTTACTCAGAGCCCTTGCCCAGGAGTGTCAGAAACTGCTGTGTGGAGGTGACCACAGACCAAAGGATTACCCCAAATAATCTCTCACCTTCCTGCATGATGGAAAAGGAATGCTGCAATTCCTCTGGCATGAATTAAGGATCCAGCACCACAAGTCTTAAGCAAATGCATAGTGATGCTGAAGCCAAGGCTTTATTTTTTTTTATCTTTTCTCCTCTCATTTTCTGTTAATGCTGTCTGGAGGGAGTTCTCTTTGTCAGCCCCCACCTCCTTTGATCCCCATCCCCCGAAGGCACGGGATCTCCCAGCTGTCTCCAGCTCCTTCCCCTGTTCTTCCCACGGGCTGGCTGCTGCCCTCTCCGCATCCCTGCTCCCCGCAGCGCTGCCGGGCGGCTCCGCCGGGCGCGGTGGCCCTGTGCGGGGTTTGGGCAGGGGGACAGGAGTGTCGGGGGGTCTATCACACGCAGCCAGCTCTCTCCGCGGGGAGGGCTCGGCGAGGGGGATGCGGTTTTGTTCCTCCCCCCGTTTCTGCGTGTGTCTGTGCTGCTGCTCTGCTGCCATCCCCTCCGCAGAGCGTGGTGCCTCCCGCGCTGGATGGAGCCGCTGGTCCCTGGCCCCACGGCTCCCCAGCTGCAGCCACAGACACTCTGCGTGGGAATAAGGAATAAAACACGCTGCCTTTTAAGCTGCCCCCGATGAGACAAGTGGAAGCATAGCTAAAATGCCACCGCACGCAGCCCCAGGAGAGGCTTCTGAGCAAGGCAGGGGGCACCTCAATGTGCTCCTGCAAGATTTGCCTTTCCAGGGCTTTGATAAACTCAGAGAAGGGATTTAAACATATTTAATCATTGTGATCGTGCAGATAGTCGTGCATAAAAGCCTTTTGTGATGAAGAAAAATGGGTTTTCCTAGGTAAGTGTTTGAAATCCATTTCTGGATGCCTGCATCAATACAGCACAAAGGGGTAGGGAGCCAACAGGTGTCAGCAGCGCTCAAAGGTAAAAACAGTCTTCATTTACTGCAGCCTAAAAAAGAGTTTGTCCTACAGAGCAGGCAAAATCCATTGTGCCGTCATCAAGAAGGGCACCTGTCCACACCTTCCAGCAAGGCAGGAGCTTGTGTGCCCATGGTTGGGGCTGGAAGAATGTCCAGATGTGTCTCTATCCATGCGGAAAGGGCAGGTCTGGATTCTTCCAGGTAAGGCAGGACCAGTGGAAAACAACCCGAATTACTTCACTCCAGGACCACTGTGATCCCCAGTGTCCTCTTTTCACCTCTGCATCCTGGTTGTAACTAATTGGATCCACTTGTCAAGACGATGCAGCTCTAATTACCCTGGATCTAAATTCCCCTGGAGGGTGACTTCAGAAGAGCTCTCCACTCCTGTGAAGCGTATCCGATCCGTAACCTTTCCTTTTGTCACACCTGGGATAGTGTTGATTTTTCTTTGCCTGCTTTTACATTGGTTTCTAACACCTTGAGCTCTGCAGTGGCATGCTTAATAACAGAATTTTAGAACTTGCTGATACGTTAGAGCTTATTGTCTGTTGGTTTACAACACTGCTAAGTTCCTCCTTGAGGTGGAGTTTAGTCAAATGTTTTCTGACAATCTAAATAACCAACATCTTTGACATTTACTGCACCCCTTTGCCAGGCGAGGCAGTAACAGGCTCAATGAAACCTGAGTTACTGAGGCATGACCTGAAACAATATTAGCTGTCCTTGATTATGCTCTGAATTTTCATGTTCCCCTCCTCCCCAGCCCCGGTGTGATCCTTTTAATGGTTGTCTACGACTTGCTCGACAACTAATGGGAAATGAACTGACTGGTAATTTCTTGCTGTGTGTCTGCTTGGCCCCATGCCAGTCTCCTGAAATGATGGTACTAAATATAAATTTTCATTACACCTTCTTCAATCTCTGTGCTTACTTCATGTAGTACTTTTAGATGAGCGTTGTTCGGCTCTGGTCTCTTATGGCTTTTAAGAACAACAATCCAGTTAATTGACAGTTTGGGTATCATCACCTCTTCTTTTAACTCCTCACCATCATTTCCATGTGTTGAGTCTTAGGCAACTGTCTGCCCTCTTCAGTTTTAGAGATAGGTGCAGGAATAATTGCTATATAGCATTCCTGCTCTGTTACACTCCATCACCTTTCTTGCCTGTCAGTTGCTGGGTGTATAATTATGCTTAAAATATCTTTTGGTATTAGTTGAGATGCTTTGCACTATTTGATGCTCATTTTTCAATTTGGCTTTCTCAAGTATTTTTGATTGCCTCAGGCTCTTGTTACAATTTACATAATCCTCCTGTATTCTGGATGCCTTCTACCTTTTGACGCCGTCATTTTATCCTTGATTCTGTTTTCCTCATCCTTTGCTTCTGCACACCAGCTCCAGTTCCCATTTGTGACACTTTCTGTAAATGTTTTATTGGAACAAGCATAGCCAGTAATATCCTTCCTTAACTACACTTGATTTTCTGGACTCTATTTAATTCACATCAATTTTCTTATACTCACTTCTCCAAAATCTACCCTTTGTAAAGCCCATTATTTTTCCACTTTATTTCTTAGCACAATCTAATGAATATTTTGCGTGTACAGACATGGCTTGCTTTCTAAATCCACAAGAGCCTTCAAGGAAATGCTATCTCTTCTCAACTGTTTATTTTTATTCAAAAACCAAAGTAAAGTGGGTTGCACATTAGGCTCTCCCCCTGTCTTAAATCAGGAAATAATATTTGTTGCATGGGAACTACAGCTAAAAGTGCCATAGCCACCTGAGGTAATTCTGAGGGATTTTAAATCTTGGTAGCTTTAAATAAAAGGCATGGTACAACAGTAAGTAGATTTTTTTAAGGATTGAAATCAGAGTTTACTCATAACAGGACAATTTTCATACATCTGTTTGGATTAGATTAGCCACTAATATAGGAGTATTTTGTTAGAGTGGAGTATGGATTATTCTCAACTTGATGTGCAAGCAGCCTACTCTCATCTAGGAATATTTTGGTGGCCATGAAAAATACAGAACTGTGCTGAGTTTGCTCCTAACTCTCAGAATCATATCAAGTTTAGTTGTAAAGATAATTTAGTTGTAGATAATTAAAAAAAAAATTCTAGCAAGTAAGAAGTACAACTCCAGTAATAACACTGGCGTTTCTTTCCCACATTTCAAATCTCCTTCTTGATGTTGAGGTTCTGGGGGATTTAATGATTCATTTTTACAGCCAATGTTATGTCTTTCAGCAGAGAGGTAAAATTTACACTGTTGTCACCGATGATCTGTGTTTTCCTATGGTCTGCTGCACATTCCTGACAGGCCACTGAGTGTGTGCAGAGATTTGTATCTGAAATCTCTTCGGAGATTACTTTAATTTTGCTGTTTACTCTTGTAAAGTATCGTGTGCTGAGCGAAAGGAAGAATAATTTTAACTTCCTTTGTGAAATGTAGTGAACGTTTGAGAACAAGACCCCTCAGAATTTGAAGTTACTGTTAAATTAGCAGCTTTAATGTCTTTGCAGAGCAATATTAACAGCTCTAATTCTTGAGACAGTTCTACTGTTTTGCTCAGCAAATGTTTGTGTTACTGGAGTTTGATGGTTGCTGGTGCTATTATTTTTTCAGATATGCTATTTTGAGGGATTTTCCCCTCAAAAATGAATAGTTTGATATGAAACAAGGCAAAAAAAGCCAACCTAACTCTAAAGAGAATATACTAAGCTCGACGCTTTTGCAGAGACAAAGGCAAAAGGGGGAAGCAGGTGCTTCAGTCACTCGACGTTTGGTAGAGCTGTTTGTAGTAGCAACTTCCAAAATAATGAGGTGTCACTAAGCTACTGCTGCTAAGAGAGAAGGGCAAGCTTTGCCTTCTTTCTGTAATGAGAAATCAACCTTTTCCTGCCTTCCTACACTTCATATTTTTCTGCTCTCTTCAAAACATTCAGTGCTGCCAAATAATTGTTCTAAGTTATTGCCTGGGGATTTTTGTTATTTTTATCCCCCTCTCCTATTTCTGTGGATAGAAAGCATATTCAGCACTCATCACCTGTCCACCTGCTCCTTCCTGTAATGTCACCTCAGCTGTAAACCACCTGCGAGTGACATGGCTTTGCTCATTAATGGCTTAGGTGGTCAATGATTTAATCACTTGACCCTCAGTAGATCAAGAATTCCATCAATGAGCTGTGAATTAACTCGTATGTGCTCTACTCAATTTCCTTGTCTGTCTGTGGAAAACACATCTTTTTAATGAGGGCATAAGGCTCAGCTCTGCATATAAGGATCAGTGTTGCACCATTCCTTGAAGTGTGAAAAATGGGTTTTTTCATAATTTCTTGTTTGCTTTGCCAGTTTTAGACATGTACTTCTAGGGAGCAGTTTTAATATTTACCCCAGTGGTTGAGAGCACTGTATCTTGGACAGGAAGAAGAATTTTTTCTGTGCTACAAATGAGGACTAATACAGTATTTTAGAGTAATTGGATATGATATATTGCATGCGTCCCTATGTCTACAATATCTAAGTATTTTTTACATCCTCCTATGCTATTAGGCAACGTATTTTAAAATGAAAGAGTGTTCCACGATTTAATTACACGTTTTGTACAAAATATTTCCATTTAACAGTTCCAAACTGTCTCTTCCCTTTAAGAATTACAACTTTGGCTCAGCTCCCATCCCGAACAATGGGAGTGTCACATGAAGTCCCTAAGTGTTTGAAAATGTTATTTTTTTTTAGTCTCCATTTATAAAATGTGTCCTCCACTCTTTATCCTGCACTCAGTGTTTAAATTTCTGGGATGGCCTCTACCGTTGTGTGGCTAACAGTAAATATGTCCCTAAACATGAAGGTACAACTGATTCCCATCTCACGAGTTTTGGAGATGGAAGAAAGATTTTTGTTAGACCAATCCAATACCTCCATGAGGAGAGTTCTGGGTGGAAAAAGGAAAAGATCATGTGCAGACAGAAAACAAAAATATCATAGAGAGGTTTTTTTCATGTATCCTCATGCATTCCTGAACCTGGACAAAAGGAGGCTTGTGGGGAACTTTATTGCTCTTTACAACTACCTGAAAGAAGGTGTAGGCAGGTGGGGGTGGGTCTCTTCTCCCAGGTGAGAAGTTACAGGAGAGGAGGTGGCCTCAAGTTGCTCTGGTGGGTGAGTATGTGTTTGGATGGGATATGAGGAAAAACTTCTTCACTGAACGGGCTTGGAAGCATTGGAACAGGCTGATGGAATGATGGAGTCCATCCCTGGTGGTATTTAAAAGTAGATGTGGCACCTGGGGACGTGGTTTCGTGGTGGATGTGGCAGTGCTGGGTTGGCAGCTGGGCTCGGCAGTCTTGGAGGTCTTTTCCAACCTGAAGGATTCTGTGATTCTGCAAAAGAGAAGTGCCTTGGCAAAGCAGGATACTAAGGCAATACTATGCTGTTGCTAAGCAATAAGTAGACAGGTTTTGTGCAATTTTCTGCCTTTGGACGGGTGATGTAACTGGTCTGGGTTTGTTATCTCACAGAAGTCCTTATCTGGACAGTTTGTGGCGAGAGACGAGGGCAGTGAGATAACAGGAGTGCTACAATTAGTATTAATTGATCTCACACATCAAGAACACATGCCTTGTGTTGTTTGTTTGACAAATCCTGGCTGCATGCTCCAGAATCAAAATGTAAACAATTTAAGGTATCACACTGCTTCTGAGATGAAGCAATCACTCAATTTCAGATGCTAAAAAGGTAATAAGATGGGAGGAAGGAAAATAATGAAGCAAGGAAAAGGAGATAAAGATGTGAAAATGTTTTAAGGATTGGGGTTTTTTTTCAATGTAAGCACCTAACTGCTTCTAAATATTAAGAATATAAGGTCCTCTATAATTTAGTAATGTCACATGTTGGACTATGTCACTCTGACTTCAACCTTAGTATATAATGAGCCCAGAATACGCTATTTACCTTTTGCAAACCAGCGTTATTCATGTCATTGCATTTGCCAGTGCAGTACTACAAAGTCTAACGTACAACTTAGCAAATATTGAGTAAAATGGAAGGGATTCCAAAGATTATGGGCTCACTGTAGCCAGTGGCAGGTAAAATGCACTTTCAGTTGGCTTGAATTGTTATTTGTTGTGGTTATTTGATCCAAAGGGCTAATTTCAACTTCGACATCAGATAACCAGAGGGGTTTTCTTCCAGAACACGAACATCAGAAGGGCTTTATAAATCGGGCCTGGCGTGCAATTAAAGCTTTTGGAGACACTAAGTAAACTTTCCACTTGGATGCCGAGCTGACTCCTTCTGACATCTGAGCGTGCCTTTTGTGAGGCTCATTTTTTTTTAGTAGGTCAAGAGATCTGAGCCTTAAATGAAGCAGGCTCTACGAGACACAGCTTTTCATCACCAGCAGGATCATGACCTTGCAGTGGATATTGAATTTAAGTTTAATACTGTAATGGATGGGACTTGTAATAAAAATTGCAAGATGTTTTGTGGATGAGTAATAAAGAGTAGATTAGAGTACAGGACTTCAAGAGTCCATTCAAACAATACTGAATTTATACCATCTTTTGGCATTGCTTTTATGGTTTGGAAAGCTTATAATAAACCTCAGGCCTTGTCCATTATTTAATTACTTTGCTACATTTTTTGGCGCTTTCTTAGTAGCTTAATAGGTAGTTTGCATAAAATGCTACCACTGTTAAATATCTGTTTGTGCAGCAAGGAACGCAGTGGTGTTCCTTCTGTCCTAATGTATCACTTAAATGGAGATAAAATAGTGATTACGCTTACTC
Organism: Melanocharis versteri; assembly: GCA_013397845.1. Lineage (NCBI taxonomy): Eukaryota > Metazoa > Chordata > Aves > Passeriformes > Melanocharitidae > Melanocharis > Melanocharis versteri. Next base: position 301,395 of record VZTG01004475.1, read on the forward strand.
TTTAGGACCATAGACTTGGATTTACTTGCGGTTCCTGCTACATATGTAACCATTTTGGCAGACTCATTTAGGTTTCCAGAAGATCCTGGTACTTGCTGCTACGCTTACTCTGACTTTAAGTGGAGTTTTATTTTATGGTCCTGTCATTAACCTGCTCATCCCTCACCAGCTGTAAGTGTGAGCAATCCCCGGTGGGAAAAAAAAAGAAAAAAAAAAGAAAAGTGAGATATTTGAAACCTAAAAAAGAGCATTAAGTGCAGTATGGCATTTTTCTGTCATCGTGATGATCCATGTGGAGGTTCCCTATCAGTTAAAAAGTATGAAGGTCAAGCAGGCAGATTAAAAATTAAGGATCTCGATTACTGAATTTATTCTGGAGTACTAGTGACAATGAAGCCTTCAGAATGGCGCAGGAAAAATGAACTAAAACAATTACATGGCAAAAATTCTTCAGACATCAAAGCTCACATGCTCATAGGAGGTTTCCTTTCATGCTGCTTAAATACTGCTAAAAACCAGCAAGTTCTCCTTAAAATAGGTGCCACTTCCTTGAACTATACAGACAGTTGCACCTCTTGTTTGTATTTCTGTTATTAATGTTATTATTTTGTTGCGTTCTGCACTGCATTTCATGTCAGCAATCACACTAATGAAAACTCTGAAGTAAATTGTTATTAATTATTACAGTAATATAGTGCATCATAAATATAATACTTCTTGAATAATAACAACAAGCCTAAGAAAGTTAGAAACTAGCTCTGGCATGGCATGAAATCACAAAGGAGAAGGACACGTTAAGATCAGCAAGGTAAAAGGGAAAAAACTTCAAATTTTCAGTGTAAATTCTAGCAACCATGACCTTTAAAAAGTTTTCAGAAATTTGTCTGTGCTCAGAACAGACATCCTGCAAGTATATCATAGCTCTTTATTTCACTTCTCCTTTCTCACCCTCTATCCATATACCTTTTCAGCTCTTGAAAAATGCCAGCGTAAATGTGCTGTGAAATATGTCTGCCACATAAATGTTCCTTTTCTTTTTATCCTTCATTAGGACTTTGTGATTTATAATGACCGGCTGTTCCGGATTGTGTCAATGGCTCCGGAATGGTGGCATTACTCTTTGGGTTGAAGCACAGGACAGGTATTGGCAATACAAAGCACATTTGGCTTGGCAAACATTGCTGAGGAATAGCTGTGTCCTCCTTTGGGATGGAGCAGCAAGGCTGAAGGGAGGATTTAAGGTGTCCTTTCAGTTTTGGACTATTCCAGTAGACTTTTTGTGATAAAACTGTACTTGGGAAAGGCTTGGAAGGGGCAGAAGAGGGTTTGTTTTGGCAACTTTAAGGTGGATGTCCCGTGGAAGATTCAAAAGCCTCTCCTGGAAAGGCACATTGTGCTGGAAGGAGGGAGCAGAGACCTCTCTGAGCCCCTCCATCCCTCTCCTGCAAAGACCTGTGTTAGCAGCAGCACCAGGCATTTATACTTCTGCAGAGTAAAGCAATGACAGGCTTGCAGAGGGAGAACACGAAAAAGAAGTTTTCTTGCATTTTGGATTGAAAGGGAAAGGTAGCTGCGAGCCAATTCCACTGGTGGAGCTTCAGAGCAGCTGCTCATAACCAGCAGCACAGCCTGAGAGGTGAGGACCTCTGCAATCTGGTAGTGGCACTGCTCAGCTCCCCGCTGAAAGGACCAGAATTCTGCTTTTGGGAATCTAATCTTGCTTTTCTGCAGCTAATTCTGGAGCTGTCATGCTTTGATGGTAATGAATTGAGATGGCAACCAGTACCTTGGTCAAAAAGGGACAAAAATATTGAGAGCAGGCAGTTCTGATGAGTGTGTGTGAAGGATGAGGGAGGCCTGGGTCGTTAGGGATGACTGATGCTAGAGCAGAAGCATATAAATGATATAAAGAAGTAATACATTAGGGCACAATATGAAGCCCCTCTCGACCTGGGAAATGTATCACCAATCAAATTCCTTTTCTGCTGAAGGTCTTCTCTTAACCTTGTGAGGAGGGCTTGATGGGAATTTCTGTCAAGTCTCTGCTTGCTTAAATGTCACTGGATGTTTTAATTTACAGCCATTATCAGCCTGGGAGTGGTAATGGTCTAGCTGTTAGTGGAAAAGAAAGCTTGTTATCCATATTAGACTCTTTTTATTTGGGAGCAAGGGTTTCTTTGATTTGGTTTACTTTAGAAGAATAATTCTGAGATATTTAGAGAAGCACAACACAAGGTCATGATGAATTTCAACACAATTATTTCATGATTTAAGACAGCAGGAGAGCCTAATGTGCAGCCCATTTTACTTTGTTTTCTTGAATAAAAATGAACTGTTGAGAGGAGCAGGCTGAAGTTTCTGATGGCTCCTGTAAATCATCTCGGCTGTCAGTGGCACACAGCAGCTTTCAAAGGAGAATATCAGCTGGTTTTTGTACTTGTTTAACTATTAAAATAAAGTCCTGCGGGCTCTGAGTGGAAGCTGTCCTGAAGTATTAATATGCCCTTTCACGGCTCTATCACCACCCGTGCTGCCTCCCTAGGTGGATTTAAAGCCAGGAGAAAGGGAGAATTTCTCCTGCCTCGGTCTGGCTGTCTGGTTTGTCAGGGACAGGAGGGCTTGGCTCATCCAGCACCCTGGATGCAGTCAGTGGCCACCCTCACTTGCCAAATGCTTGTGGCCTTGTCCTTGGGAAGCCCTGCAGAAGGGAGGCTGTGCCTGAGCTCTGAAGTCAGGCTGGGATTCAGATGCTGTGCAATGCACTTCAGATTTCTGTCACAACGTCTGACAGTCGCTTCATGTCTGTCTTTCTGCTCACATGCAAAGTTCTCTGCTTCTTGATTCACTCAGTGTTTTTAGCAGTTAGCTTAGATCATTCCAGGCATCAAACTGCCAGGAGAAGGAATTTATTGCCTCTCCTCACTGACTTTGGCTTTTTCTTGTGGACTACTGTGCTCCATTCGATATTTTGGATACACTCGATAATTATGTATTAAGATATGGCACCCTAACATTGTAAATACTTAGCTTCTTTTGGTGCGTTTGATCTTAATGTATTATTTAGCTAAGTTTCACTTTATCTGACTGTTTTTATTGCATTAAAGCCACTGGCTTTCATGAAGCTGATGTCTTATTTTAGGTATGTTGCATAATCTGAGGAATTTAGTCTATTTAAAAATTGATACAGCATAAAAAACTATCTTGTACACATAGTAACTTACAGTAGAAAATGAGGTGCAAGTTTGGTACACAGGTTCTAAATTATTTACATTTTCCATAAAAAGGAGTGCAGAAAAAATCCTGCTTGGAACTTTCTCTTCTGAGTTTACCATTCTTCTGTCTTCATCCCATTTTACTTACACAATTATGTCACTGGAACAATCAAATATTGAATCTGGATAAGGGTAAGGATTTATATCTTCCATTATATTTCCCTTAATATTTTAATTTTCTGTCCTTTTGAACCAAGCATCGTCTTTAAAGAGCTGTGTTGTAGGTGGGTTAAGGAATCACTGGAGACATTGGGGTTTAACCTGAGCAGGAGCCTATTTTCAGTTTGCTCGTTTCATCACGGCAGAGCTGAAGGGGAGAAGTTTGAGCTATGAATCGTTGGAAATATAATCCGTATTTTCAACGGGAAAAAACAGATATACAAAATCTGACATTGTATCAGCAGATGTGTTTCTTTCATTAGGAGCCAGAGGCCTCCAGGTGTCCTCTGGCCTCAGCTTTATTTAAGCAAAAAAAAAAAAATCTGAGAAACATACGTTGATTGCAATAATGATTGGTCAGAGTGCCTTTTACTTGGTTTTGTGGGGTTTTTTTGCTCTCAAAATTTTATTACGAATTTAGCAAGGTCTGTGTACAGAGGTGTGTTGCTGCCTTTTTTCCCCTGTAAATCTATGTACCTTCAAAAACTTCCAGTGTAGGCTAAGATATGTTTTAATCCTCCTTCAGTGGCAAGTCCATGAATATCTTGGACTCACCCTTCACTGCTTATGGTGCACAATTTCCTAAAGAACTAATAATGAGCTGATGGGTTTGGGGGAAAAGATGTTTTATTTAGAGGGACTTGTTTAGAGAAATCATTTTTCTGGCCAAGTCAGATCAAACATGCTGTGGCTAGCAGAAAGTTTGATCTAGGAGCTGGTTTGCTCTTTTATTTATAAAGTGCTTGCTTTGGGGATGTTTCAGAAGGCAGGTGTGAGATGGAGAATAATGTATACCTGTTGTTCAATATTGGTTTAAGTTTTTTTTCTTGATTGAATAAGTTATATGACTAGTTTTTCCTTTTTATTAGCTGTCTTTTTTCTTTCATATAGAGTGTAGGTAATGTCACATCTGTATAAATCAATATAACAATGACATTATGTATGTATATTATTATTTAACCATAGCTCTCTAGGGCATAGTTCTGTCAGTCATATTTTATGGAGAGTTTCTGTAGACTGTTATAATCATTACAATCTGTGCAGTGGAAAAATCCTGCAAATCCCCATTTTTGGGGTGTTTTGAGTGGTGATGGTGTTGTACAGGTAAATAGTAACAGGGTCTCTGAATAACACAATCCTGTAAGCATTACAGGAAATAAAGCATGGAGAACATACTGCTGAAACACTGAGCAAATGAATACTCTGTAGAGAACATATTAGTGCACAGGATTTTTCAAGTCATCTCCTGTAGGAACTACCCGAGAATTTGTGCCTGGAAATGCAAAAATGTTAAAATGCATTGGTGTCTTTTGGAAGCCTGTCAAATGCACATTTTGTGCTGTCTGGAATTATTACTTGTATGTATATTAAGCAGGCATCAAACTGTGCTTAAATCAAAGATAAATGACGGCTGGTTTGGATGGCTTTTTCTGAGAACTGCCCAGAAATGGTGAAAGGGTGAAATTGGAAGTTGTATGCAATCACGTTTCATCGATATACAATACCATGAACCTTATAATACATAAATCTTCTTTTGGGTGATATCTAGTCAGAATGAACTCTGTAAATTTTCCTTCTAGCAAGGTTCTTTTGTAAGCCAGATACAGTTTATTCTAACACTGATTTGATGAGCATCTTTTTGTAGATCTCACATAATTTTCACCCACAATTTTATTCATGGGCCCCAAACACAAAGAGGACGTGAGACGAATAATTGTTCGCCCCATTTCACATCATTATCTTATTCTATCAAGGCATTTTTAGGTGAACATTGTGCCCAAGTTAATTCAATTGCAGCAATAACTTGTGCTGACCTGTACCACATATAATCCTTTCTAGATCATGATATCATGATGGCACCTAATATAACCTAGAATATGTGGTCAAGATTTATTTTTCTTGGTGTTCTGCTTAATAATTTTGTTGCTTTAATACATAAAAAACTTACAGATTTTTTTTGTCTCAAAATTTATTGATACTGTCCTAACAAATGTGAGAACTTTTAGCCACTTTCATCGTGTTTAATCATTAATTATCATAAGCTTCTATTCCAACTTTTGGAAGCACAGTCAAACCACAGCTAAGACAGAGGTAATCACCATTTCTTGCTTTGTACATGGTACTTGCAGCTTTAGGGTAAACTGTGATAAAAAAGGGAGGGCAAAACTTGCTCTTTAGTCCACTGGCAGTTTATGGATTTCTGAGCATGAGATTCTCTTCTTGCATTCACAACATTAATGGCTTGGCCACTACATGTGAAGTGACTGCTGTGCTTTCAGAAAGTTCAGACAATACAACTGCAAATCTGTCCCTTCCACATGCTCAGAATTAAGTATTTTATTCCCTAAGGTGCTCTAGCTGTAGTTACAGCAGGGGAGCGTTGCTAATGAACAAATCCATATTTGTAATCCATGCAACCCGTGTGCATTTGAGTTACACCGTGTTTTTTGAAATAAAGGCACACAGGACCAGATGTAGAAGTACTGTGGGGTTTAAATTGTGAGTCATAACTGTGCAGACCATGGGAATCTGGGAGGATTCCGTGAAAAAGGTGCTCACGTGAGATTTCAACCACAGTTATATGAAAGGGAGAAGAGCACCTGAAGAGTTTCGGGGATAGAGATGCCCAGTATGAAAATATTTGTATGCTTCTTTCACAGGCTTCAGAAAGTCTAAAATGCAACAGGTTCTGACCACAACTTCTGGCAGTCTAATCAGTATGGACATAAGCTGAGAGGGTGGGTTGGGACACGAGCAGGAGAAAGGGAAGGAAAGAAAGGAAAACCATGAGCATGGAATGGAGTAGAATTGAGCAGCTGGAATTTAACACATTTCTCTAGGAAATGCTCATTATCAAATTATGGTAAGGAATTGCTTCTTTTACTTGAAAGATAATTTGTGTTGACAAGCCTTTTTAAGGAGAGCACATGAAAAGCACGAGGGAACTGAAACATGAAGAAAGGACACTGTGTGTGACTGAATGTGTGTATTGCTTAATACGGCACTAGCGTGTTCAGTCTTTATTGCTGTCTCAAAATCTGCTTTTTCTCTCTCCGTTGGCCATAAGAAATACCCTCAGAATCCTAAAAGAATGGGTTTCCAACTGTAGAGATCCACTAATGAAAACAACAAGCAATTTAGCTTTGCACCCTGCCACATTAGTTTTGTTCAACAGTACTTTCTTAAGGCTCCTTTCGAATTTTCAGGGTGTTTCTGAGCTCCTCATATAAGGCCCTAAGGCAAGTCATGGAAACATAATAACATTTCCAAGGTGCTGGCATTTTAATGAAATTCAAAGAGGCTCGTAGAGGCCTAGAATGGTTTGGGTTGGAAGGGACGTTAGATACCAGCTGGTTCTACCCTCCTACCATGGGCAGTGACACCTTCCACGAGACCAGGTTGCTCAAAGCCCTGTCCAACCTGGCCTTGGGCTTCTCTGGGCAGCACGTTCCAGTGCCTCACCACCCTCTCAGGAAAGAATTTCTTCCTCATCTCGGATATGAACCTGCTCTCTGTCAGCTTCAGGCCATTCCCCCTCGTCCTATCACTCCATGCCCTCATTCAAAGTCCCTCCCCAGCTCTCTTGTAGCTCCTTTATGTACTGGGAAGGGCTTTAAACCTCCTCAGAGCTTCTCTTCTGCAGGTGAACACTCCCAGCTGTCCCAGCCTGGCTCCAGAGCAGAGGGGCTCCAGCCCTCAGAGCATCTTTGTGTCTTCCTCTGGCCTCACCCAACAGGTCCATGTCCTTTTTATATTGGGAGCCCCAATATAAATTTCACTTTTTCATTTCTTTCCATTGCAGCTCCTCACAACACAAACCTATTTCATATGGGTCCATATGAAGCCTGATGGTATCAACTATATACATTTTCCTTTTGTTTACCATAAAATGAAAGGACTGATGAGAATGTTTGGTGTAGAAACAGAGCTGCCAGCCTGAAATGCTGCAAAGTGATGGCTGTCAGCAACAAGCTTCAGTTAGTTCCCTTAGGATAACTCCACACATGACACTGACAGGACATTTCTGCTGATGCTCAGTCTAAATATTCATGTGCTGCCCTTGGTTCTTGCCAGCCCTCCCTCTGATTCTCCACGTTAATCCTGGGTGTCTGTAGCTTTGGAATACATGAACTCTTGCTGTTTTCCATTCTCAGGACTTTATTCCTTTCTTAATCAAAATGCTTAGCCTTCTTTTCTGGGTAGAAGGCCCAAAACATTCAATATTTGCAAAACTGAGTGTTTTCAAAGCTGATTCTAGAACTTTTTCTGCCTGACAGTTTGTCCACACCCGAAACTCCTGCACCTCCTGTTTTCCAAATAGTAAATGGAACATAGCAGGGCAAGGAAATTGGTTAAAGGCTATAAAAATAGGTAGAAAGTAACTTTTTAACTTAATTTTTGAATAATATACAGGACTATACACCTCTTTGGTATATCTTAATTGCAAATTCAGAGATAAAAATTGAAATAATGATGATAAGTGTCTATCCCTAGATATATACACCTTTTGTTATCACACACTGCCTCTGCATGCCATTCTATGTTCCATATTTGCAAAAAACCTGTCATAAATATGACCATCTTTGGATGTCTGGAGTTGCATGAATCAGTAAATTGTTTATTTTCTCCGTGGGAGTTCACTCAGGACATTGAGGAGCTATTTCCTCCTAATTAGATCCCCAGAGTCCTCTTATAAAAAAAAACCACCTTAGGCTTCAAGGAGTCTGTTTGGGGTCATTATTTTCTTGATAAATGCACTCCCCACCACTCCAGATTTTCCAGAAGGGAGACTGCAGGGTAGAAGAATGTTGTGTTGCACAATATATTCCATGATTGGTTCAAATTACTCAATTTACCCAGTATTTTCAAAAAAACCAATCCGAAATCATCAGTCAGCCACATCCTACTTCCAGTGCTGATGCCAGACAGTCATTTTCCCTCAGAGCATCATTGAACATGAGCTCTCCTCAGCTTGTTTCTTACTTTGATGAACTGGATGGCTGCAGGGACTGTGCTGAGATTGGAGACATTTCATTTGAGATGTTGCTGGTTGTTTCCACCGCTGATAGCTCTGTAGGAAAGGAGTGGACAACGCTGATTTTGCTCATACCAGGCAGAGATTATTGACCTGTAAAATTTACCATCATATTTTATCAAGCCACTCTGAGATGTCATTTTGTCAGATAGGTGTGCTAATGCAAGGTGCTTTATCTTGTCTAATCTTTGAAAGGTAACCTGCAATCAAACCCCAGACAATGCTGAAAGATGTTGTCAGTTGTTTAGCACACGCTGAAGAGACAAGAATTTTTGTTTTGGTCTTTAGATCAACAAATTCTTACTCAAAAAGAAAAGTATATCCTTCATTTTAGACTCAAATTTTAGCTCCATGTGGTGTAAATGTGTTCATTTTCACCTGTCACAAACCCTTTCATGCTCTGTATCTTGTGATTATTACACTGTGATCGTTCCTTGATAGTTGCTCACCTCTGTGATTCAGAGTTGCCAAGTTCAACGTTGTGTTTTCATTTATTCTGCTGGTGCTGAGCTGGCTCTAACAGAGTTTTAGGCTGATTGAAACACTGGGCTTAGGTTCCCATGGCCTGAATCCCCCCTAAATCCCAGTGTTTTATTTTGACCTTAGCAGACTCCGGGACAGTTGGGTAGAGCAGGCACTGCTGGTGGAATTGCAGATGTGAAACGCTGGGCTGCAGCAGGTGTGTTCATGTGCTCCCACAGGTATTGTCTGACTCCCATCTGTGCCAGCCTTGCTGCAAAACATGGACAAACCTGGGCTGAAAATGCCCTGGAGCTGTGAGTGCCCATCCTGTCAGCCAGGTGTAACCTGTAACCCACAGGTGGCTGTGGAAGAGGTCTAATGCTGCCTTGGGATAATTCCCCTTTAACAAGGGCTGCTGCAACATCCCCTCTGCACACAAATGCCTCTTAACCCCTCTCCACCTGACATCACCATTCCAAGCTAATATTCCCAGTGTCAGAGGAACACTTTTGGTTTATTTCAGTGGAAGTTTGTTTGATCGAAGCTTGAATAATAGAAATAAACGTTTTTATTGATAGGAAATTCCCCTTTTTTAATCCTGTGGCTATGAAAATATCATCCAGACATCCCCTAGGTTTGCAACGTGAGCTTGCAAGCCTCTCTTGCAGTCTGAATTTCACGTGTGCAGCACAAGCCCGGCATCACTGTAAACACTGAGAACAGGTGTGGAGAGAGAAAACGAAAAGCTGAGAAAAACAGGTGCCTTTCAATTTGTTTGTCCCATTATTTAATATTGCACTGAGCCATAACATGACGTTAGGTGCTTTATTATATTTGCCCACCTTAGGAGGAAGCTGGAGCAGCAGCAGTGGCCGGCTCAGGCGTGTGGGGAATGCAGCCACAGTGCCTGCACCCTCTACTGGCTGATGCACAGACCTCGGAGGGGGCTGCAGAACGTTTTTTTCCTCAGCTATAGGAATAAATTTCTCAGCTGGAACAATAACATTTGCCAGCAAAAATTTGATAGCATCATTATTAGTGGAAATAGGAAATCTGGGTGTTCTGGTTGTCTGGAATAGGAAAGGAAGTGGAAGGTCTGAGAAACAGAAAACTGATGAATTCTTTCATCTTTGCCTAAGAAACTATTTTTCGAGAACCACTGTGCTCAATTTCTACAGCAAGGGAATGCCAAAGTTTGGCTGCAGAAGGAGAGTAAGCTGTATTGTGCTAATTCTGGATGCTAGAGACATTGTTCATTAAGTTCTGCAAATGCCAGATGTGAGGGGAGAAAAAGTAGTATTCTGCAATCAAGACCTAGAAATTTGAAAATTAAAATTCAAAGTCATGTCTTTCTGGGTGTGGGATTCACTTCAGCCACGGAGAAATATTCCAAAGTATTTGTATAGATTTAACTTTCGGATGACTGTAGCTGATCTTGTTATAAAAAGCAGCTGCAGTTTCAAAGTCCATGTAGAGAGCACTCTGTGACATGACCACGGTGTAGAGAGGATCAGACACTCTCCTGGGTTATGCCATCAATTCAATAATAGGCTTCTAGGCTGCTGCAGTTTCTCTAATGCTGGTTCTTTCTCTTTTGTTTTCTCTTTTTGTTTTTTGCTTTTTCTCCTTGTCTGCCTAATGCCAGCTAAGGCTTCCTGAGGTTGTGTTGTTCCTGTCGTAGCAGACAGAGGTGTCTGCAGATGTTTTGCACAGAGCAGGGCTGCTGTTGGTGTGTCCAGTTTCCCAGGGTGTCTCTCCATGTAGATCTGGTGCTATCCCGTGTCTGTGTGCAGCTAGAGACACAAAGGCTCATAACCCAACATGCGCCCACTACACAGCTACAAGGAAGAATTTTGTTGTTGCTACTCTGCAATTAAATCATTGGGAGTGCTAGATTTTACAGGAATGATATTACTGGGCTATAAAGAACAGTTCACGTACACTAGAGTGAGATTTTCAGAAATCACAAGTGATTTGATGTGCCTTCAGTTTCCTTTCTTAAAAGTAATTGTATTTTTCGAAGAATTATTGCCCCTTTCACTGCCAGTTAGAGATGATGCTTCTCTGGGTCCTTCAGTTCAGGAGCCCTTCAGGTGTCTTTGCTTTGGAGATCCTTGGCAATTTCTGTTCTCTCTGCTTTGCCTGTGTTCTTGCCTGTTCATGTCAATTCCGTGTCGTTTGTCATTGTGCAGTGAATCGGATTCCCAGACATGACAAGCTTTAAGACTTACTAAGATAAGCAGATGAGCATGTTACAATGTTTGCACAATGGTATTTTCATATCGATATTATCTCCTGGACTTCCCGTCACCATTGATGCTGATCAATGCCTGCAAAGTGCAGGAATGTGTCCTTTATGAAGTGTTTTTCTGTCGGTTCATTATTTCCTATTGCTTATTTTGGCAGAAATTCATAAGCACGCTTCATCTTGACTCCTCCACAAACCCAGTCAGTCCCACACAACCCTCTGGGGTGCCTGGCCTCTGTCAGAGGTCTCTCAATTCCCTGCAGGAGCACAGGCTTGCTGCTGCAGCTGCAGGCAGCTGCGTGGGTCAGTGCCAACAGCTGGGGCTGGCAGAGGCTGGCAGAGGCTGCCTCTTGGCCTCCCTCTCCTCCCCAGCCTGGGAATCCCTACACGCCTTCCCCCTTCTCCTTGGTGTGGGAGCATTGTCTCTGCCCTGGTGATAAAAAAACCCAAAATGGATTAGACAGATTTAAAGGTGGAAGAGATAAGAGTTTGCTCAAGGTCTCCACCTGGTCACTGGCAAAGCCAGAGCAGGGCTCTGCCCCTGCTCCCAGCCCGGTGCCCAAACCCCAGCACAACCCAGCGGCTTTCAAATGCAGCTCACGCAAAGCAGATGGGGAGTGATTTACTGCTCTTTAGGAGTGTTTTCAAATTGCATCTTTTTCAGTTGTCAGGAATTAACTGCGACTGCCTGAGTTTTAATTAATGGATCATGTTATTTGGTGCATCTGAAGAGAAAATTTAAGAAACATCTTTGGCTCTTTTGGCCAGTAGCCATAATGACAGCCAGGCTAATTATATCGGTCACCAAGTTATCGGCACAATCGTAACTGGAGGCAAACAGATGCCAAGAGAAGCTGGTAGTAAAATCATGATGTATTTCACAGTCATCTTATTACTGACTGATTTAAATAAGGACCTAAAATGCTCTGTCAGTACAGAGAGTGACAAGGTTCCAGCAAGTCTTAATTCACAGAAGTTCAAGCTCTCCTTGCTGATGGAAAGTGACTGGTGAAAAAGGAAAAGGTGTGCCACAGTAAAAGCATGTGGAAAACAATTTACTGTTTATACTTGCAGATGCTAACAATCCAGGTTACATGTTCCATTTTCTCTGCTGAGTTTAAGTATTAGGAAACAAAACTCTCTGATGAGGTTCCTCTAACTTCCGTTTCATCACATCAGAGATGAAGTTGGCCCATAGTTCTCTGTCATTTGCTTGCTGGGTCTAAATGAATATAAACTGCATGTAATAGTGACTCAGAGCAGCAGCTCCTTCAGGGAATGTCCCTGTGTGCTTTCAAACTCAGCATGTTGGAAGCACAATACAGTATGTACTCAACGTTAGGTTTAAACTAATTTAATTAGAAAAACTAGACATTGGTTGGCTCTCACACAGTATGACCAGAAAACTCTTTGTATAAATGCTTTCCATAATTTAAAAAACAAAGTCTAGCCCCATAGTGTCCTCTACTGGGTCACTGGAAACCAGGGTACTACTGGATTATGGCTTCAAATAATAACTGAGATTTTGGGAAGGAACAAAGTAATAAAATTCCTCTGGACTAAATGTATTCCCAGCCACATAAACAAGGAAATGGATTTTATAATTAATTCAGAGTTCCCTGGCAAGCACAGTGTTGTAATGTGTTGTAATCTACTGATTAAGTTCCAGAAAGAACACTGGCAATGGCTTTTTTTATCAATATCCATCTTTTAACAGCACCCGAAAGAACCCGAAATTCTGAATCTCAGAATAACCAGGGGTGGATTGTGCTCATCTGAGCATCCAGCCAACACTTGGAGAGGGGTGAGTCTGTAGGAACAGGGTTTGTGTCATCCTTGGGTCCTGTTTGCTTCCTCTTCCCATGTCCTCGAGCACCGTATTTTAGAAACATGGTACTTTATGGAAAATTGCTTTTGAGAAGTTCAGGCTGAATGGGTGTTTGAAACCTTCCAGCAAAGCTTTTAATCCAGTCGGATTCTACTTCACAGAATGCTTTGCCATCCATCAGGCCACTGGTCATGGCTGTTAATTAAATGAAAATGCAAAATAAATCTACAGTGCAGAGATACAACATAGCCAATTAAACATCCCAGTACAAGGTGCTAATGATAAAAAGTGAATGTCACTGAGGACAACCTGTATGATGTCAGAATACGAATCCCATCAGATGACAAAATGCACATCTCCATTGTGGGTGGGAGGAAGGAAGTTGGTGTCCCTGAGCGCTGGAGTGCAGTAGAGGTGGTGAGGCCATGGGGGATGGGAATTTTGGGGACTCCTGTGGGCAAGAGGGAGTTAAAGTCAGAACCCTCAGACTAGTGCTGCTAATTTTCTTGACTCTTGATATGTGAAACTCCAACCAGCCTCAAGTGAGTTCTTTGCCATGCAAGAAAGGCACTGTAGTTGTTTGATGTATTTGTTTTAGTACAAAAGAACAATACTAAAGAAAGCAAACGATTGCCATGTTTTGGAGCAGCTGAAGGACTGTCAGGGCCCTGTGTGTCTGTGAAGATGCTCTGAGAAGAGGGATGGCCTCTCTAAGTGGCTCTTCTTGGCAAGGTTAAGCCAAATGAATGGCAATAACTCAGCAGTTACAGCTAACTACAGCAGCTCATAGACAGGCATTATAATTTCATTAAAGATCTGGCAATCGGGGCAATCTAAAGGATATAAATGCACAGAGATGAGTAATCTTAAGTTTCGTGAAATCAAAGAAAATATTTAACAACGTTATTGCGAGACAAAACTTAATGAGCTATCTCGAAACAAACAAATTAATGAATATTTAGTATCTTGTATGTATAAACAGTTCCACCTGTTCTACCTATTAGAAAGGTTAATTTTTTTTTTTTTGAGAAACACAGTCTGATAAAATTTATACTTGAAAGAAAAACTTGACTGTCTTAAGCAACGTATTTCAATAGCTCACGAAACTTGTGTTGCATCAAAAAACTTGCCTAGCATCAAAGCTTCAGGTGCACACCTTACGTATCTTGATGTGCACTTTAGCTTGGATTGCTAGTTGGGAGCTTTTTTCCTCATTTTAGCTTTCCATGGTATGTTTTGCTCTTTTGAGAAGTTAGGTGCTTATATGACGGTTGTATGAAGGGCTTCATATTCTTAAAACGGAGAAAATGGAGCAGAGGAGAATTTTAGAATATTTCAGGACGATGGCCTTCAAAATTTCAATGGATTTTAAGTCCATGGAAATTTATCTCTCTATTCATTCTTTTAATAAATGCAGATAACATAACCCTATCAAGACTCAACCAAGCTAAGTATTAAATAACGCCAGTCTTTAAACCAGTTTTGTGTTCCCTAGATTGCAATGAAAGTGTAATTTTTTTGACAGGCAGGGCATTAAAACATATTTAACAAAGCTTTAATCAATTACAGGCTCTTCTCCTCTTGTTTCAAATGAATCCAAACACTCTTTACACATTTATATGTAGGCATAAATGTGTGTATATCATGGTTTGGGTTGGAAAGCACCTTAAAGCTCATGTAGTTCCAACCCTATATAAATATTTATATATATATATATGTGTGTGTGTGTGTAAATTGTCAGCTCCTGCCACCCACAAAAGACATGCTAAAGAGATAAATGGGTAGATTTTCCCCTAGTTAGTTGGGGGCAATCTGCTTAAATGGTACTCAGAGCACTCCAAGGGGATGTTCACCTGATGGCTCAGGGAACCTGGGGAAGATAGATACATCCTCCCTGAAGGAGGGAGAATAAAACTTTGCACACTTGGATTTCAGTGGCTTATCTAGTGACAAGGAGAGTGCAGTTACTTTATTTCACCTTTATTTCTTGCTTTTCAATAGAAAGAACAACCCAAAGATAAAGCTTCTCCAGGGTTTTGTGCGGATGAAGAATGGCAGAATATCTCACCTGGTATTGCCTCTTTGGTGGTAGTTTTTAGGCTGTTGGTTGATCTGTGGCTGGTGGCAAGTGATTGATTTTCATATACAAATTTTCTTTCTAGTTTTGAAACCTTTTTTTTTTTTCATGTAGTATTCCCTTGAGACTAACAGAACAACATGCATGGGATTGCTCTGGCAGCAGAGTATGTTCTGCCTTTCCCTCCCATACTTGAGAGCTGCACGCTTTTGGTGACAGCAAAAGAGGTAAATTTCAGAGTACTGAAGGATCCTGGACCTTCATGATTAACCATGGACTGTAATAGTTATTGAGACAGGTGAAAAATGGGCCCAGGGCACGATTATTCCAGTACATGGGAATGTCACAGGATAAACTGCTGCTGTGTCCTGTCACTCCTGCCATGGACATTTAGATCCAGGTCCTCAGTGGGACTCAGAGACATAAATAGCCCAGTGTGGCTGGGACTGACCTTCCCTCCTCTGGGATGTGCTCTCGGGTGAGGGTGTAAAAGCTTATCAAATTATCGAGCACCTCCAGACCTTGCCTGGGGCTGTAGGCTTGGAAACATGAGTGGGTTTGCTGTGCTTGCTTAGTGTCAATATTTTAAACCGAGGTGGATGCTAACGGAGCAAAATACAGATTTTAAACACAATGTGAAGGGAAGTCTCTCCGAAAATAACAGGAGATGTTAATGAGATCTCTACAAGAGGCTTAACTCAGGATCTTTTAATGTGTGGTTGTGGCTGTTCTTAAAAAATGAATAGACCTTTCAGCATTCAAAGGACTATTCTCCTTTTTCTTCTGATCTGGCCTTCCTTTCTCCCCACATCTCCCAAGTTGTCAACTTTCATTCTCTGCTGTGATCCTAGAAAGCGTGAGGGCTGGGGTCGGAAAATACTTTTTTTTTTTCCTCAGTTAGAAATAGAAAGAAAGTAATGAAAAATAAGTAAAAAATTTCAAGAAACAGCGAGGGGAAACAAAAATAGTCACTTGCTCTCTTGTGTGCAGACAGCGATGACCCGAGTAACCGAGACCATGGTTTCATCCTAAATTACACCTGAGCGAAATATTTGAGCATAATCCACATCTCTNGGGCCGGGGCTGCCCGCGCTGTTCGCCGCGCCGCCGCTGGGGGTATCTTTGTACCATTTTTCATCCAGCAGCAATTTGGAGTGGAAACGTGTAATAGGGGGGAAAAAGCAGGGATCTCGGCGGTTTGAGCGAGCCGTGCATCCAGGAGCCAAAAAGAAGATTAACATCCCTCCGCGCCCCTCCGCGCTCCCTCCCGCGCCCCTCGGGGCACCGCCGCGGCTCCGCGATCGCCCGCCGGACACCGAGCGAGAGGGATTCGTCTGGAGGGCAATTTCGGATCGGGGGAGATCTATTGGATTAGTGGGATTATCTGCCTGCAGACGGAGAGAAGTAGCGTTTGATCATTTCCATTGCCTGCCTGATGGTCGGATTTACATGGAGGTGGCTCGGCACGGATGAGGCTGGATTCCGGATGGGGATTTCCAGCCCCCCCTCCCCGCGCCCCGATCCCAGGAAAGGGGAGAAAAATATATAAAAATCGG
>VZTG01004475.1:319504-332132 GCA_013397845.1 Melanocharis versteri
TCCCGTCCGCCCCCCCATCCTCCTTTCGTGATGATCGCACTAGAGCATCATCGTGGCTCGCTAAAGGAAAATCAATTTTCAACAGGTTTAATTAAAATTAATCAGTCAAATTACTTAATATTAATTGACTTATAATTAAAGACAGAAAGTTACCTTGGAATCAGGAGAAAGGATGTTATCTGGAATCATTTTAACGATGCGTATGGTTTCAGAGCAATTACATTCAAATAACTGTTTAAATAAAACAAACCAGAGCTTGATTATAGTGTTGTGTTCTTGCTGGTGCAGGTGACACAATCCGGACTGGCCATTTCATTCTCTATATTTGCTGACCTTTTGGAGGAAGATCATTTTAGTTTGACACTGGGTTTGCTTTCTGGAAGGCCAGTTTGTTTTAGCTCTAGCAACTATGGCATTAAAATCCACTAGTATAAAATGGAAATATGTCTTATAGAAGCTATAAATATCAAAGTGAATGTTTTTAGCACGTTTAGATGTTCTGTGAATTTGAAATGAAGCAGATTTTTCTTTTTCTCAGCATAAGTGTAAGAAATTGTTTTAGGAATTATTTTTTGCCAGCACTGCCATCCACTGTGGCAATGTTTGCATTTATCCAGAGCCTTAGTGTGACCAGACCGTACTGGTAAATTCACAGAGATAATTCACATCCAAAACCATGTATTTTTGGCAATGCACACAATAACCTTTTCGTGCTCCCTTAAGACCTCGGTTGGTATTTTTGTTTGTTTGTTTTTTACAGTAGCAGCGTTTTGGTGCATCCACAGACTATTGTTATTGCTGAAAGAGCAGTACTGTGAGCTCTGGGACATTTTCCCCTACTTTTTTTCTGGGATGGCTTAGTTGAAGCAANGAAGACTGCTTCTTAGCTACTTTTTGATAAATGACACCGTTTTTCTTAGGCTGTGGCTACAGATTGCGGTGATGGTGCAAAAGCAGTTTTGCAGTAAATGATTAGGAGATCCTCAGATACCTACAAAGAGATCCCATTTATCCTGTGCGTTTCATGTGAATCATATGCAGGCTGGGGGAAGAAAAATGAGGCTGAAGATAATCATGCTAAGTGTGCTGGGAAGCAGGATTTGGCTGAACACCTCTGTTTTGTGATTAACTGAAGTAGCGACGAAAGCCATGAGAGTGGTTCAGGCTGTTTAAGGCAGTGAGTGTACAAGCAAGGANGGAAATATGTCTTATAGAAGCTATAAATATCAAAGTGAATGTTTTTAGCACGTTTAGATGTTCTGTGAATTTGAAATGAAGCAGATTTTTCTTTTTCTCAGCATAAGTGTAAGAAATTGTTTTAGGAATTATTTTTTGCCAGCACTGCCATCCACTGTGGCAATGTTTGCATTTATCCAGAGCCTTAGTGTGACCAGACCGTACTGGTAAATTCACAGAGATAATTCACATCCAAAACCATGTATTTTTGGCAATGCACACAATAACCTTTTCGTGCTCCCTTAAGACCTAGGTTGGTATTTTTGTTTATTTGTTTTTTACAGTAGCAGCGTTTTGGTGCATCCACAGACTATTGTTATTGCTGAAAGAGCAGTACTGTGAGCTCTGGGACATTTTCCCCTACTTTTTTTCTGGGATGGCTTAGTTGAAGCAAAGGATTCTTAGGAAATTGCACGTACTTTATTACAGGCATCTGACATGAGGAAGACCCATGCATGGTATAAATGAGCATTTAAAAATAGAGCCGGTTATTCAGGGCCCTGATTTTCAAAGATACTGATTCCCATTGACTGCACTGAGACTTGTGTGGGCTCAACAGCTGTAACACGCAGACCACTTCTGCATCTTTGAGATTAGATTTGCAGATTGGGAGCCAAAAGCTAAGTAGCCATGTTTGAGAATGGTGGTTAGGAAGGATTATTTATTTTTTCTTCCTCCCCCCNGGCAGTGAGTGTACAAGCAAGGAGAAGAGCTGCTGTCCTGATGCTGCTCTGGTTATCTTACTCCTTCTCCTGGAGTAGGGTAAGGAGATAATATCCTAGCTGTTGATACTTAAACATCTTTAACAAAGTGGGTTTTCTCTGGATTATTTGGCTGGAGGTGGAGCAGTCTGCTGAGGAGGGTTATTTAAAGACTGGGACAGAGCTGTAGGCAGATAAATTGATTTGCAAGTGAATGGAGGAATTTGAACGTGGTGTTGGTGGTAGTTCTATTTTTTTTCAGTTTACATTTTTAATATCCACTGGTATGCACACAAGTGTAAACCACTCTTAATTGTTCAAATGGAGTCTGGGGAAAAGGGAAGAAAGCAGAGGCTTAGATGTGGTCTCAGTTCGTAATGGATTGGCTTGCCTTTCTTTATTAAAAGCAAATATACACTCCTTTCTAATAGAGATGTAGAGCTGTACTACAGATCCTTGGCTAGCTCTGAATTATTTGTTTGATGTCATATTTATTATGGTTTTTTAATCACATGAAAAAGAAACTATTTAAAAATTAAATAGTGAAAAAAGAAGGGCAAAAGGAGACAGACATTCTTTGAAAGCAAATAATGAAACTACAACATTTTGCTAGAGATCCAGTAGAAACCTCTGTGGATTTCTTTTAATAAAGGATGGGCAGTTATCAATCTGATCCTGTAAATGAAATAGTTTCTGATTAGTCCCAGATATCCCTCCATGGTAAGTATAACAGGTGATAAAATAATAGATAATGATAAAAAATATGTCCTGATTGATGAATAAAGGCTGTTCTAGAGGCATGTTTCCATTTCTGTAGCCCTGGTTCTGAGCTCTGCATTATGAGGGAACACAAGCACTCACAGGGGGATGCCTGCCCTGATACCCAGGTGTTGCACAAGAGTTTGCATGGAGGGGAGGGAGAGGGAGTTAGGGGATGCAAAACAGATAAAAAAAGAAAGAACCTGATGGGAAAACTTCATCATGTGTTGCATATTGAGAGCACATCCTGTAGTTATAATAACAAATGGTGGCATTACATTCCCCAGGATTACTATTGAATTAGCAGAATTACAAGGGGAAATCGGTTTGGTTTCTCAGTGACTCAGCTGCACGTTTCCACCTGACTCTGAAGACCCCACGTGCTCTCCAACAAACTTTGTTTCCATAACTATTCATTGCTCATTAATGATGTTTTGTGTATTCTCCAGGGATAAAAAGTGCCTGGTTGGCTGCTTAGTCCCAAGTTAAGTTTTGCTCTGCACCCACTCCACCATGGCACTTCTCACTAGAAAACAAAAGGTGGTGTGGGGGACCAGCAGCTGTGTGAAGCCAGGGACACAGAGTCTGTACTGTAAATCTCCTTGTGGTTGCCAAGCCATGTAAAGATCTGGCCTGCACACAGCAGGGGAACATGGTTTTTCCACTGCTGTGGTCAAATAAAACATGAGGCCATTAAAAGAAAAGCAATTTGAGTTCTCTTCTCACCATTTGTTGAATTCTTCTGTTTCATCCTCATAATATTTTCTGCATAATCAGTTTTAGTGTTGCCTTTGGGTAGCCTGTTACCTTTGCTGATGCTTGGTTAGGTCTTTTGCACCATATTAAGGGAGAATGTAATGCTTGGAAATTAGCAACACGTGACTGTAAAATCATAAAAGTGGTCAAGGACACTTTACAACTATTGTATTTCAAGTAACTCATATTCCTTTAACGAAGCAGAGAACTTAAATGGCAATTTAAAAAGATGTTTTCTAAATCTCCTCAATCACATCCTGCCTAGAGAAGCCATTAGCTCACTTGTTGAGCTGCTTCTGGGAATTTAATGAGGGGAATACATTTATGTCGTATTTTATACTTTTATTTAATTACATTTAGTCTGAAGCTTTCAAGTTCAATATCTGAACTTAAAGTTGTTCCTTAACTTTTGCCTTCCCAACCTCGTCCCCCAGTTTCCAAAACAGTACTTGAAAGCTGTAAAGTGTTATGTAGGCACACAGTGTTAGAAATATTCATGAGGAGAAAACGACAATTTAGTCAGGAGAAACCTTACAGATAGACTGAATATTTTGACATCCTCAAACCTGTGCAAAACAGGCATTGTGGGATGAGGCTTTTGTTTCTTCAGCCGGTTTCCCAATGTTGGTTTTTTTCTGTGGAGAATCTGGGCCCTGGAACAGTCACCAGGAGATGCTGCTGGGTCAGGAAACCCTCTGGTCACTGGAGTCGTGGTCAGCGTGACCAGGACACGGCCACAGGGGGACTGAGCCTGGCTGCTACGGCTGAAATAAGTCTCTTTCTCACAGACAGGGATAGAAAATGAAAAGAGGACAAGGAGGTGAATAATAGGAGCTACACATGAAGTCAGATGGAAAGAGTAAATCTTTGTGGACGTTTAGTGGTGTTATATTCTAAGCTTTTGGGAAATTTTATTTGAAATTTTTTTACAACGGTAAATATAGTCTGTGCTATATCCTATTTCTATTTCATGTGAGAGAAAAATTCCCCGTCTATGGCACAACACTTTACTGCTACCATTACTGCAGACTTTATAGATCAGAGATGTGTCAGCATGTTAGCTTTAGCTGTAATGCTTTTTTTTTGTGAAACCTTATGGGCCTTGCAGCCACTTTCTCACACTGACACTCATAAAACGTTCAAGTTTTCATATTTATTATTTAATTTGCTTCCTATATAAAGCAGCAGAGCTCTTTGGTACATGAATATGAAGCCAAAAATGACAGGCAGGCATGAATGGGACTAATGAGTTTTAATAATGCACGTATTAGAAACTGCTAAAGGAAGTTTAATTAAGAAAAACAAGTTAAGCATGAAATTCATTTTGGAACAAATGCAAGTAAAGTCACAGATGTACGGAATGCTAGATCACAGGAAACAACCTCTTCAAGCTGATAGATCCCTCTAATGCCAGTATTGCACTCAAGTTGTAGTGTGCACTCTCAGTTCTGGAAAGCCTGGTAATACCAGTCAAGAGCACTTTCAGAGCCGAGTTAGAGATGTTGGGTTTGTGATTAAAAAATTATGTTGATATGACTGTGAATTTTCTGATGAGTTGGAACTTGATCTCAATTACCCCGATGAAATTGGGACCATCTTGAGCATCTGATCAAGAACAAAAAGCGTGGGTTCCTTTTTCTGCCACAAGGAAGTTTGCAGGTCTTTTTCTTAAAAAAAAAAAATCATCTTGTTGAAGAGCTAGTTATTGATCTAGCTCTACAACAAGGGTTTTGTGTGCTTGGTACTGTTACTGTATTGTATCCAGATAGAATAACAATTCGTGGACAAATCTGAGTTCATTCAAGCATCTTTGTTTGCAGAGTTCTCCCTCAAGAAGTGGTATTATCTGTATTCCAGCTTTTTTTATCTTGAATTCCTAGCAGCCTCCCCACCAGGAAAATACAAAAGTGATATCTTTCTTATGAATCTGATATGAAAGCTTGCCTTAGGGGATGAACAAGCACTAAAGGTAGTATTATTGTTGATATTAGAGTTGTATTAAAGGTGGCGAAGAAAATCCAATTAATTTTTCTCATATGATTGGCCCTGGTGAACCAAGGGTGAGCCATAAATATATATCAATATATACAATTCTATAACTACATTTTTCACCTGCAAGAGACAACAAAAGGACAATTCAGGAGCCTCTGGGTGGGGTCCAGCCTCTCTGCTAGAGTGATCAGATGAGAAGCATGTGTATATTTCATGAAGTATTAATCAAAGCAACTACTACTTGACCTAATGATGTGCAATACGCAGATTTTGATTCTGAAGTTCTCAAATGAGAAACATCTGGGTTATTTTTTTCTCTGGGATGACCTCTGATTAACATGGGTTCAGTGGAATTTCTGCAGTAGGTCAGGGAATCTTTGTGTCCTGAAGCACAGAGCAGCCATCAAGAGAATGGCCATTTGATTGTTTAGCTGAATAGTTACAGTACTCAAAAGTGAGGATAATGTGTGGTCCATTTAAGAGTTAACCATAAGCTGCTAAAAGGAATAAAGGTTCACTTCAGTGCCCATTATATTCCAAGCCAGTGCATCTGTCATTTTTAATTTAAATCTGTATTACTTAACTGTCTAAAACTTTACACATAAGTGACAGAGTTACCCACTCTTTCTGTTATGGGTAAAATCACCATTTCGTTACCTACTTACTGTGCAAAATGTCAGAGAGCTCTAGTCCACACGAGAAAATTGTAGTCAACTTCTGGTAATATAAACAATTACTTCAGCTAAGGAGTAGAACTGTTTTAAGAAAATGGTTTATTGATATGAGTAAATGGAAGATAATAAGACTTAACTGACCCTCTTCTCATGGGCTTAATTTGTCTAATTCAAAAACAGTTTAATAGAAAATTTTGATCAGAAGACTTCCTGTTTTGGCAAACTAGGATGCAGAAATTATTGAAAGGGATTTTTCATCATGAAAATACTAGTTAATAAGCATTAGTGAATATTCCCACTAATGGCAAAGAACAAAAACTTAGTGTAGTTGAAAAATGCATCACAATTTAAAGGAGTCTTATGACTTCTACTCATTTTAATTCAACTTTTCACTAATTTTGAAGCACTGCATTGAATAGTTTATACTACAGTATTTAAATATTGTATTTTTCACTAATTGGTTACGAGGTTTAGTGGTCAAAACATCATATTAAATCGAAGTGAGGGCACTCAGGAGTCAGTTTCTCTGATCTGGGAGCGATATATTTACACAGCTTGTAGTATCTGGAAATCCTTTCCGCTGGGTTGTTT
This sequence comes from Melanocharis versteri, assembly GCA_013397845.1. Classification (NCBI taxonomy): domain Eukaryota; kingdom Metazoa; phylum Chordata; class Aves; order Passeriformes; family Melanocharitidae; genus Melanocharis; species Melanocharis versteri. Next base: position 326,214 of record VZTG01004475.1, read on the forward strand.
GCATTCCTGTGTAACATAACACTTGTAATCTCATCCTAATGTGGGGTGGGACTGGGAGCCCAGAAAGATGATGTCTTATTCATACCTTTGTTGGCCATCTTGGCGAAGGTTCTGCATCTCAATGGGGCTGGATTTGCAGCAGCTTTCTGGAGTTTGCAGACCCATGGCTGCTCTGAGGTGGAGGGGGTGCTGGCATGTGGGATCTGACCAAACCCCACCAGAGCTGTACCCTTCTTACGTGTATTATGTACTCAGGATTGCAGTCTCCTCTATTATCATTCCATACACCTGTTTTTTTAAATGAATGTAGGTAATTTCTTGAACTAAACCTATGCAAATCCTATCCCTTTGAGGAAGTATTTAGGGAAGTACGCAAGAGCAGTGTCTGTTTTAAAATATTTCGAAGAATGAATTGGGTTGGAAGGGGCCTCTAAAGGTCATCTAGGTTTTGATAGGGACACCTTCCCCTCCAGGCTGCTCAAAGTCCCATCAACCTGGCCTTTTTTCACTAGTAAGTTGAGAGAAAATACACTGTATTTGGAGCAGAGCTTCCCTTGCTAACTTGAAACAGGAGAGAAGAGGTGGGGAGTTTTGTGCTGCATCTCTTGAGGATTTGTCTGACCGTGTTTACAGTCGGTGTGTCACACCGACACAGTGCTCAGCCTCATCTTTCCTCTAATGGTCTCTGTACCACTGGCCACATTCCTGCTTGGCATCATAGCGTGTTTTGGAACACGGATTTCTTAGAGACATGAAACGTCTCTGGGCTCTTAGTACTAAGGAGAGACTGTTGTAAGTAAAAATGGATGCAAATGTAGCTGGTTTGCAAAACAGCACTTGTGTTTTGAAATGAAGTGGCGTTGTGTGGTGTTCCAAACTCTTGCAATCACTTTGAATATTTGTGCAACTGGGATTTACTAGCAAAGATGAGGTAGAAAGGAATTTTTAAGCAGGAATACCAAATCAAAAAGCTGAAAACAGCTTTTTCAGGGGGTTGGGAATTTTTTATCATNTCAAATCACAGAATACACCTTCAGCTGAAAAGAAAACAGCTTTTTGAGGGGGTTGGGAATTTTTTATCATAACAATAATAGCCTTTATACGTGCCAGAAGCCTTGGGTACCACCAAGGGTTTTATTAATCCATTGGCACTATTGACAGGTGGTACAGATCAAACCACCCCTTAAGATTTGGAGGTCTGGGCATGAGTAAGAAAGAGGAGTTTAGCTGCTGCAGTTTGCAGCAGATGTGACCTGTTGTGGGATGCCCTGTGTCATTGGAAATGCAAAGATGCACTGAAGCTCTCTCGGATTGTTCACTCCTCAGCATACTAAATGCCTCTCTAAAGTATTTCAGAATCCGAGCTATAAAGTAATTTGAATTCAGAAAGGAAGATAATAAAATAATAGATGATAGAAAAAACTCTGTATAGTGTAGACTGTTCGAAAGAGCATGAAAGACTTTATCAAATACCTTTTACAGTAGAATTCATTTGTGTTACCACCGGGAGCAATTGTGATCCTCAAATCAAGACAGCAGTAAAATCTGAAAATGTTTCTCCTCCTCCTCCTCAGATCCACATTATTTTGATGCTAAATCTTGCCCCAGATTTATCATTGCTACTCTTTGGCTTATTCTCCTGCCTGTCTCCCTGATCAATCCTGTTGATTCCTTCCCTTTTTTTTCATCACTGATTCCTCTTCAGCTGAGTCCAGATACCAAGGGAAAGCCCTATGTAGACCACCTGCAGGAAGACTGAGGAGAATTTTGTCCAGCATTGACTCTCAACATGCTTCTGGCCAGCTTCCCTGCTTGCCCTTGCACCTACTGCTCAAAATGAAATTTTGTCATGAAAGTCTTAAAAGATTTGATAAATCTCAGTCTTTTTATTTGCATTGAATTCGTGGTTTTGATGTTATAGCTTCAGGGCAGCCAATGACAGGCTTGAATGTCTGACCTCTCAGTCTCAAAAATAAACTGCTACTTAGACATTTAAAAAGAAAGGCTTGAAAAGAGCAAATCCAAAATTCAAGTTACAAATAAAATGAAAATATGTTGATTCAAATTCTGCAAGTGCTTGACAATTTGCTGCCCTGTAAAGCCTGTCCATCTATTCATTGAGGCTACCGCCCAACAATTAATTAATTAGGAATAGCAAGCACAGAATTTATATTCTTAAGAGTTATACTCTTGCCTTTTTAGCATCCTGTCTCAGAGTAAAACTTTACCCACGAGAGGCAAACCAGAACTGTAAATCACAGCAGAGCTGTTCAGCTGCAAAGACAAACCAGCAGATGGACAAGCTTAGAACTGTAGCCCAACTTTAGAACTGGCTTTGAGTTTACATTGAATTTACCTTTTGAGGTACGAAAAGTGTATTAAAAAGTCGCTTTAGGACTGAAAACAGGTGCTAAATGAATTATTAGTAGCATCTAGGTATTTTTGCACTTTGAACCAACCCATCACCTCGAAATGAAGAAGGATGTTTTTCCTTGACACAACTATGTTGAATTTGTTGTCCTCAGATCTCCCCCAGACCATGTGAATTAGCAGGAAGGCTACTGAGATTAAGCACCTGCTATTTACAAGTTTGAGTTTGAGAAAGAAGAGGAAGTATATGTTTCCATTCCTGAGAGGAAAACAAACCTTTGTGGGTTTTAAGACCCAGTGGGAAAGGCTGTGGAGGTTTTTGAATGTCACTGAGGAATGGGCTTCCATCTCTCCATGTGCATTCCTCAGAAACCTGTCTGCCTACTCTGTCTTTACTGTTTCTTGAGTAATACCCTACTCCCTCTGAAATCTGAAATGGTACAAAGCAAAAATCCTTCGTGAGGGGAATGTCCGCCGTTCCATGTAAGTGTATTAAAGTAAACGTAAACACACACATCAAGTTTGGGGAATTATTTTCTGCAGCTAAATTGGTGTATTTCCAGCAAATACTGAGAATATGCAGCTGGAGAATGAAGGACTTAGGCCTGTTTGTTAATGCAGTTTCACAGTGAAGGTGTTAGAATTAGCAGAGAAAGAAAGGGAAAGAGAAAATTGCGGAAAAGCTTCATCTATCTCCTTATTGCCTCCTGAGATAGATTGTTCAGAGCTAAAGGAACACTAGACGTGAACCAAATCTCCTGCTGTCCTATATAGCTTTTACAATCTCCTTTTTAATAACCCAAACTGCAGGGTAGTCTGACTATTATACAAGCCGTTCTTTTGAATTCTCTCTTCAATGTGTATAGACATGATAAAAAAAAAAAAAACAATTCTCATTAAAGCTGCCAATGCTGTTTCAAAAGCAGGTGGTTTAAAATGTTTCCTATACAAAGGAAAACACATTTCTTGTGCATTACACACTGCTTAATAGGGAGTGTAAGATTACACTGCTATGTTGTGTATAACACTGCATCTTAAATAATAGGATATTGTAAGTCGTGTTGGAAATATGTTTCACATGAATATGGAAGATATAACGATATGCACTGAACAATTTTCAGAAGTGCTGGAAAACAGCCTTGTGTGACAACCTCTGAGCTAAAGTAGTTGAAAATAGCATCTGGAATTTCAGATTATACAGTCTCTGATCCTAACTGATTATTTTTTCTAGGATATTGTTCAGTCAGCATGTGGATATGTGAGAGATAAGATTTCTCCTGTCCTGTGGGAATGCTTATTGTTTATGCTATAAATTAAGGATGGTAGGAATTGAGTGCTCTCAACATGCGTTTTCATTTTTCACTGAAGTCAGTCTTTTATAAGGAATGCAGGATTGATCTGACGTAAAAATTGTGATATACAGCTCCATCCCTAAGCTTCCTGTTCATATCCTTTTCCAAACCACTTCTGAAAAAACCCCAGCAACCTACAGAGGTCCAGTTGTACTTCTGTGCAAATTTCGAGTTTCGCCATTCACTTCAGCAGAAGCAGATTTTGGTCCTTCATTGATGTGAACATTTCACTCTACCTGTGTTTTTCATCAGCTATCAGAAAACCACATAAAAAGCGTGCTAATTCAGCTTATTGTGAATAAGCACAGTAATTCATGTTATATTTTAAAATGAACAAAAAAATGTTTGTATGTATTATAAACTGCTTTTAATGAAATAAAATGCATTTGGGTCTTCAGTATGCCTGTCTATCTTAATTTCCCCATCTTCTGCTTTAAGAAATAATTACTTCCTTTCTGATAAATCAACTTCTGCAAACAAGGTGAAAATTGATTATGAGCTGATTAAGTTAAATAAAACATTAACATAAACACTTACGTAATGTAGCTTGGCAGTAAATTGCTTATTCTTGAAAAGGTGAATTTTAAAAATGTATTTTCTGTGAGTCCTGTTTCTTCTGAGAAGTCTCTATAAAATTCAACAGGTGACATTACAGATAATCCAGTAATCAGCGTTTCACCTGCCATTTCATGGACCCATAAACTACTGCAGTTTAACTTACATGACTCTAGCAAATATTAATGTATGTAAATAACGTGTTAAACACCTAGTTATCACTTTGCTCATATTAGCTCTTTCATACTAATGATTTATTTTCATTTTCTCCAGGATATAGACCTGCGGCTAACTGGATTTGATTTATAAGAGGGGATTCTGCAGTAAATGGCTGCTCTCTTCATATTGCTGCTATGGAAAACAGAATTGTCAATAGGATGTAGTCTGATAAATAGTGCTGAGTGAAGATGCAGCTTCAATAAGTGTGAAATCAATGGAAGATACTTACCGCATGAAAAGCCTTTTGAGATTTTTCTGACAGGCACCTATTTAGGAAACTTGATCTGTTTCCTCCGGTCGCCCTGTTTTCACGCCAGTGGATACAAATCAGATTGCTTCACTGTAGTTACACAACTAATGTGGGACCATGGCCTTTCCAAGATCCATGTGGCTGAACTGTGTATGGAGAGCGACGGTGGTGCGCCTGCTACACACGGGATTGAACGCCACTTTTGCTTTTTCTATACTTGGATTTTTGCTTCACGCTGCAGCTGTGTCCTCCCAAAAATTGGATGATACCAACCCAGTGGTGACCACCAACTTTGGCAAGATAAGAGGGATTAAGAAGGAACTTAATAATGAAATTCTGGGGCCCGTTATTCAGTTTCTCGGGGTTCCGTACGCTGCCCCTCCAACAGGGGAGCGCCGCTTTCAACCTCCTGAGCCTCCATCTCCCTGGGCAGATATCAAAAACACCACCCAGTTTGCTCCAGTGTGTCCCCAGAACATTATAGAAGGCAGGTTGCCTGAAGTCATGCTTCCCGTGTGGTTTACTAATAACTTGGATGTAGTTTCAACCTATGTACAAGATCAGAACGAAGACTGCCTCTATTTAAATATCTATGTCCCAACCGAGGATGGTGAGTTAATAGCAGGCGAAACAGGGAGATCTTTTTATTTTCCTGTTCTACTTTCTAACAATATTAATTCACGTGTACTGGTAGCACGCATGGCTTTCTCTGTTCGCATGCCAGCTTATTACATGTGTGCATGCTGCTTTTCTCTGTGTGCATTTGTCCTTGCTTTTTGATTTTCTTTTTTCTTACTTTCTTTCTGTCTACACTCATTTTTTTTTTCTCCCACGGCACGTGTATTTTTTAGGTCAAAGTTGGTGCCTAATTCTCATTGCCACCCACTGACTTCTGGGAAGATGCATCAACATCTTTTCCATTGCATGTGCAGGCACAACAAGTTGAGAATCTTCCGCACCTAATAAAGCAGGTCATATTTAAGTTAGATAGTGGTGTTGCATGCTCCTACTGTCTGTGACGGAGCTCCATGTTATTTTCTAGTCTTCTATTCATTTTTCAGTCAAAAGAATATCCAAGGAATGTGCCAGAAAACCCGGCAAGAAAATTTGTAGAAAAGGAGGTATGTATAAAGTGGACAAAAAAAAAAAAAAAAAAAAAATTCCGGGGGGGGG
>VZTG01004475.1:332179-399719 GCA_013397845.1 Melanocharis versteri
AAAAAAAAGTACGGGGGAGAGATGGAAACCTTTCGAAAGGAGAACGAATAATACAGGTGAAAGAGGCTGATTGCTGGTGCTGTGACCTGTTAGGGACTGTCGTGCCTTGGTGGAGAGGTGTTTGAGGAGAGGGCCGCGTACAGCAGATGAGAAGATAACTTTTGTAAAGCCGGGACTCAGTTGCACCTGATCATCTCTCTCTGGCACTCTCTCCAGTGACAGTGTTGGCAGCTTCTCTCTTGCCCTCGAGGCTCTGGGCAGTGTCTGTAGTGGCACGAGGGGACAGGCTGTTGTGTGTGGGCGCAGAGGAGGGAGCTCTGTGCCCGGGGACGGGCACTGCTACCACCGGAGGGGCTGGCACAGCCCACAGCTCTCCCTTCCAGAACTGTGGCATAATGGCTGGGAGGTGTCATAGCAATGCAGGGCTGGGACCTGCACTGGCTTTCTCCAGGATACTCCCTGTTTTCTTGGAACAGGGTTAACTTTCCTGAAACGTAGACGTGAAACGGGGTTTTTTTTCGTTTACGCGCTTCTAAAAGTGAGCGTTGATTTCCTTTATTCTGTGATTACAGCTCTCTTTGTCAAGCCTAAAAACTCTTAATAGGGGTGGTAGGAACTGTTAAAATATTGTGACATGGTACTTTGGGAACTAGGCTGCTTTTGGAAGCTTTGGAAGCTTGGCTTCTCCCCTTCCTGTGTTAAGTAGTATGGAAGAGTTTGCAGATTTCTTTGTGAATATTTGCAAATTCCTGAAGCAGTTGACATGCAACAGAGAAGGTCTATTTTGGTACTGATTCAAAGGAGGCATTTGGTTCTAGTTTAGAAGTACTAATTTTGTACTACTTTGCACGTTTGTTTTGCATCAAATGATTTTTCTTTATTGTTTTCTTTAAAATAATGTATTACCTTAGAGCTGGACTACATGTGAGTGAGAATGCTTTTTGGGGTAAACAAAGAGTACTGTGGACATGCACAGTTGCCTATTAGCTGTAATCCGTATTTTTTTTATCCTGTTATTCCAAACAAATACATTTTAGGAAAGTGCCTAGCAGAAATGTTTAGAGCTGGGCAAAATTCAACTCTGTAAACACCATATTGGGTTTTTAAGGCAGTGTCTAGGTTCTAAATGAAGGTGGCCTTGTTTCCAAGGCTTTAGCTCTTACAGCTCCTAACCGCTGGTTGCAGCTAGTTGTTAATTATTAATTGTTAATTGTAGTTGCTCAATGTATGCTTTTTCTAGATGTCTAAATCCACTTTCAGTGACTTAAAGCAATTTGTGTTTAAAGTGTCAGGCTTTGAGGCATCTTCTGTTTTCTGTTAGGGAATTTTTGCTCGGTGCCGTAAAAGTACAATTGTTTAAGCTGGATTCCCAAAGCTGGAAATGAAGATAATCAGGGTGCTGTGAACAACGTCACTTCTTCACACATCATTCAAGTTAGAATAACTGCTGTCATTTATATGCATTCAATTAATGTGCAGTGCTGCAGCAGTTATTACGCAGTTCATCAAGCGTGTGTAATTAGCTGAGCAACTTTCACTTCCTATCACCCAGACGCTGATTCACAAAGTCATAAATAAAGATGCAGATCCCCATCATTGTTCTCGGAGAGCATCTTTCATATGAGAGAGTATTAAAAAAAAAAGTAATCAGAAAAATAGCAAAAGTCAAGGGAGGGAGAGCCTGGTAGCTGAGAAAGTCACGCTTATTGTCCTGTGGGCCTGAAGGAGAATAAAGAGAGTTATTTGAAATTCAGTAGGTACCTTTCCACTTAGATTCACTGCACACACAGCACAATAAAAAGCCTACCTTTCGCTGTTGACAAGTGCAGAGAACTCCTGAATATCTTCAGCTGGGCAGCTGAGATGTCTGTAGTATTCTCTGATCTCTGAGTAACTCGCACTCTACTCACCCGTGCATAACCTGGGATTTATCCTGTGCTGGGACTGCCCCCACAGCCAGGGGCAAAACGAGTCGTGTTGCAGGACAAAGTTGCAGTAGAGACACAATAACTGAGCAGCAACCACAGCTGGGAAATGGCATCAGTTTTGTATCGGAAAGAAGAAAGGCCCAATATTCTCTTTTTTGCTGTATTTTTAGGTTGAAGTCATTGCATCACAGTTAGTGATGAAAATTATTGGAAGGAGAAAGTCTGGGAATCAGAGGCAGAGTTTTACACCATCTTTTTAATCCATAAAGGATATATAAGATCAAAGTGACTGAACCAGCAACCATACACTGTCGCTACATATGGTTTGATTCTATCTTACTACATGAAATAGATTGAATTAGATAAATAAGTTGGTATTTATACTTAATTGTCAGCTGAGGGACGTGAGAAAATTCAAAATGTTGAAGAACAGGGAGCAATCTGACTAAGATAGATGTAGAAATGAAAGGAGTTCTATCCATGAGTCAAGCTAGAGATGGTAATGAGCATTATATCCACGACCTCCTGTTGGGATTTGGATGTGCCCACAGCAGAGACTACAGATTGATAGGCTGAAGCTGGGTCAAAAGAAGTGAGACAATTCAGCATGTTTTTTGCTAAACATGGAGGCCTGTATTTCAGTTACTTGACCTTCAATCTACTGATTCAAAAATAAAGCAAGAGCATCTGGTTTTGCATCTTTTCCTTCAGGTACATGAAGGTCAGAGGCTGCTCATTCTGTTTTGGGTATGCACAAACCTGTGTTTGCAAGGGATGGTTTTGGAAAATCGGTGCCAAGGCATCTGATTAATTTTGTGTTACTTTTTTGAGTCTAGTTTTCATAATTAAATTTTAACAGACCCTGGGTTATGTTGTAGGTAATACCATTTTACTGATTGATACTAATTATATTGTTTATTATCTGGCATTTCCTGATGAACTTTTGCTTCATTTCTAATGATTACCTGAATAGTTTTCTACTGTTTGGCATTTCAGATCTCTAATTTGCCTTATAGTCAAAACACAAATATTTTACTTATGATCCAGAATGACAGGGTAACTCCTTATCTCTTAGGAGGGCAAGTGAATCCTGCTCTAGCTGCATACCTGTGGTGTTTTAATACTCTATATTCATTTCTTTGCATTGCAACAGTTTGCACCAGGAATTTCCTAATTTAATGCAACTATATAAAGAAAAATTTGAAAGGATCACTAATATAACCACTAAAAGAACCCCCAGGTGTTGTGTGCTCTGCACTTGGGATGACAGTGTGCTCTTTCTTAGGAACCTGTACTAAAGCTTTCGTACTGCCTGAAGATGCCTCAGTGTGAAAACGTGGAGGTGTAGGTGGTATATCCTCAATGTCATGGAGCCAGGCACGTGCAGTTTTGGATAAATTAGTGTTTGTAGGAGATTTAGGTGTAGAATAAGGAAAGAAATCACTTGATCCTTACTTTTATGTTTAGGAATTATCAGTGGCTCAGAGACCGCCCAATATCAGTGACTTCCCCAGATGTGGATTCTGTTTCTTATTCTAGTCAGGGCAGTGAATAAATTTTAAATGCGAAGACTCATGATCTGAACTACCTCATTTGAGAGTGTAGGATTAGACAGCTCTATTAATATTTATGCCTCCTAATGGGCTACTTGATTTTCAGAGCAAAGCTCCCCACACCATACTTTCTGGGTTATGGCTGTGGTTACTATGGGCGCGCAGGAGCAAATGCACATACACACAGATATATTCATGGAACTGAAACACAAATCACACTGCTGTAATCTCATCCTGCTTTGATCTCCCTTTGTTTTCAATAGAGAATATGTTACATCAGTTCTGTTTTGTAAGAAGCTCTGATAACCTTAGGGCTTTAAGCTTAGTAATGCCAAATATTCTTGAGAAGACTAAGCAGAAATTTTACCTGTTACCTTGTGCTTCTGCTGGGTGTTTGTTCCAATACTCCGTCTAACTACCCTAGAACTGTTTACTTATCATCAAATCTTTGAAAAGAACAATTAATACAACTTGTGCAGTTCCCATGGGCTTCCTTAAATGAAGTTCTTTCTGTAAACTCATTTCAGCTCTGAAATCAACCAGAAAAGGAGAAGCTGAGATCTTTAAAATATGTCTTTTCACTGGCAAAAGTTGCCAATCGATTAGCAGTGTTCTTTTTTTCTAAATATGTCATTTAGAAAATAATATCAAAGTAATGGAAGCGTAGATGGTGAATTGTCAAAAATTATTGAAATATTCCTTTCTCCACGGCCATGTGATTGAAAAATATGGAATTTAAGGTGTGAGCCTCCATCACTGTAGACAGAGCTATGTCAAAGTAAGTTACGTTGTTGGTAGGCTGAGAATGTGCCTTTGCAGACCATTGCCAGGGCTCTGGGTCTCTGGAGAATGAGTGCCCAACCCACAGAGCTGCCTCTGTGCTTATTTTGGGGGCCATCAACCCTTTAAAAGGGTTTATATCTTCATTAGGCCACTCTGAAAATTCTGAAAAAATATTTGCCTGGAGTAGATTTGTGTCAGTAGCTGCCTGCACAGACTTGAAGTTTCACCCCCATCCACGCTGGGTCCTGGCTGGAGAGCCCTCATCCTCCTCCCCTGTGGCATCAGCAGGCCCAAATGTAGCTCATAATCCCAAACTCCACTGCTACTCACCGAGGCACCACGATTGTTCTATTTTTCTCTTCCTTTTTGAAGCCCGTATTCCTGTTTTTCATTCCTCAGCTACCACTGCAGCAGTTCCCATTATACTGGTAATACATGGAAGAAGATAATGAAGCAAACATTGTCTTGTACAGACCTTTTCATCCTTTCACAATCTAAAGCTGTTAGTGTCAGTTAGCAGCATTTTTCAAAGATGTGCAGTAGGTTTATGTCATATTAGAAATAAAATGCTTAAAACTCTGCTGTACTTTCTCCAGCCCTCTTTCTGGGTGAGCCAGTGCTTGACAATAGAAGACTTTGCAGACTGTATTTTAAGACTCCAGTCATCTTAAATGCCATCAGCACTGGTCACAGTCCCCTGTAAATGTCTGGCTGTTGGGGCTCTGGGCTCTTGCTGACCACACAGTCATCGAGCTGTCACTGCTTTGTTCATACACCTTGACAGTGCTTATAGCTCTAACAGGTCTTAAATTCTGGTCTAATTCCATTCCTTGTCCATTATTTTACTGCTTGCTTTTCATTTTCTCCATCCTCCCCCACACAGGCTCTAAAATAGTGCTGCTACCCTGATAATGCTAAGTCGGATAAAACTGGTTTGTGCTTCTTCCCCCGGCCTTTGTTGGCTTGGACCGGTTTTACTCAGTAAACATCTGTGAGATGGTTTTCCTTTCAATCTGTTAGTTTCTAATTTATCATTTAAAGCCAGAATGGACAAATCTTATAAAAAATAACTACGTTAAGTGTATTTGTACATTTTCAGGAGGAATGTTTGAGTAACTAATATGGCTTTTGAATAACTGTTATTTTCTGCTTGTTTTTTTCCCCCTGTATTGTAGCATTATTCCTTTGCTCTCCTCTGTGTTAATGCTCTTCTTCTCTTTGTTTCCTTATAATACACAGGGATACAAACATTTTTTGTATTCTTTGGATTTTTTTTAAGCTTGAAACATGATGCTTACATGTGTCAAACCATTCTTAAGGATCATCTCACAATGTTAATAATCTGCTTATAACTTGAATATTGCTCCAATATAATTTCTTTTTCTTTTTTTTTTCCAAATTCTTTTCATTTATAAATCTTTAGCCTTCTTCATTTTTGCTTACTTTATGATGTCAAATTTACATGTCTTCTCCACTTTGATATGTATGGTATTAATAATTATACTCAGCATTCAGAAATCAACTGCTTTAATGAGCTTACCATAAATGAGATTTGTTTTCGGGACATCAAACCATTTCCTTCTGTTTTAATATTAATATCTCTTATTTTACTTTCTCATGCTTGTAATAATGAGATTTATCCAAAGAAGGAGCAGCACTGAACAATGCAGGGCTAAGGGAAGTGGGACAAAGCTGAATTTCAGCCATGCTTGCACCTATATTCCAGCACAGTGCAGGGACCAGAGTGGTCTCTGGCTGGAACTGGAGCTTCCTCAGGGCTGCTCTTTCAGAGATTGCAAGACACATGGAAATGGCATAGTCCAGGTGCTGCAGCTGATTTCCCCTTCCAGAGTTCTGCCAAAGTGTTTTGGAATATTCAGCAGCAGCAGTAAATCATGCTGCTAATTCCTCTGCTGTGGGAATTCTGTTAATATCCCTTGGTGCTATCAGAGCAAGAATCAATCTGCCCTGGCAGAGTTTTCTGCGTGCTTTCTGTGAGGGTGGATTTTGACTTTCCTATTCATACTAAAAGTACAGTAAACACACAGCAAGTTTAGTCATAGGAACGTGTTTGGAGAGAAAGAAAATTCCCTGGTTGAAGAACTGGGGTTTTTTTTTTCAGCTGATGAGGTTTTGTAAGTAGTTCCTTTTTTGAAATATCATCGTCCTGTAGAGAATGCATCTTCTGCTGGGTTCCTTTGTTAATGGGTTTATAGCCAGCAGGTTTGTGCAAAAAGACACATTTTGGAGGAAACCAGAGCCAGCAGGACAGTTCGTGTGTTGTCATGGGCACTATTCACATCTTCCTGCCATCGACAGTCATTTACAATTCAATGTCTTGTGAGATGCTGACTTCTCCTAGAATCATTAGGTTTGGGCTATATTAATGTCAGTGGATCAGGCCCTGCAGAGGCAAAGTATTGAAGTCTCTTGGCATGATTTAATATTTAAGTAGTTTTAAAATTTTTATATAATAATCTGTTGAAAATCATATATGTATAGAGAGCGACAGAGAGGAGATAATCTAGTAAGGCAGAACCAACAGGAGAGAGGCAGCTATATATTATTTGTGTTTGTTTTCTGAAAAGCTTCCATTTGTTAAATTTCTCCCTTTTTATAAAGGCCTTCTTTAATTATTAGCTGAAAATCAGGTATTTATGTAATTACCATAATTATATCTACACATCTAGTGTACTTGCAATTATTTCATTAAAATTGTAATTATTATACAATTATAGAGGATAATGACACCCTTGTAACATATTGCAGAAGCCCTAATTAAATGGTGGCATAAATGAATTGGAAGAGATTTTGAAGTTTTGAATATTGTTTTATCAGAAATATCAGAAGTGATTCATCCACATTATGAACTGGCAGTAAAACCCCTGCAAAGTTATTTTGAGGAAATATTTCACCAAGCTCACGGAAAAAAAATTGTCTCTATTGCCTTTCTGTCTTTACTTTCTGTTCTCCATATTCTTACACCTAAAAGCTGTCTGCAGGTTTTTAATGGAAAGGTGCATTGTGTGGGAAGAAGATTGCACAGCTTGCTGAATGTTTCTAGAAGGCTCAGCCCAGAGCAAGCACAGTTTGTACTTAGACATCCTTTTTCTAAACAGAGGCAGAAACTTATCCAACAGTTGGCTGAAGATGATGAAAAACCTCCCCTAAATATAAGGAGGTTTTTATTACGAGCTGAGATTCAATGATCTCCTTATATATTGGAGTGTCCAGATTTTGCACCTCCAGGTGTTGGGGAAAGAGGAAAAAAAATCCTCTTGCAGTACAGGTTGTTGTGATGCTCCAGGCACAGGACTAAGCAGCATGGATACAGAGGAACCCTGTGGAGCATCTCCCTTTCTCTCCTGCAGAGTGGGTGGGGAATAACTGGCAAGGATAACATATGCCAGAATCTACCAAAACCTCAGGATCACAGATTTCTCCCTCTCTTTCATGTCAGCCTTCTGTAGCGTACAGATGATCTCTCCTCTCTTCCTTCAGCTAATTTTAGAATTCCTTATAAATGGCAGTGAGACACACAGAGTTTTTAAGCTTGTTTTCTCGTTCCGTGTTTCACGTCTGACACAGGGTGTTGCTCACCGATGAGTGCACAGCCCTGACCCTGTGGCACGAGTGGCAGTGAGGAGCCACCCTTGCCTTGTCCCCCGCCTCGGCTCTGCTGGGGACAGCTCCCCGCTGGTGCTCGGGGCAGGCTGGAGCTGTGCCCAAACCAGCTGGGGGGGCTCCCATGCCCACCTCCCTTCCCACCCACCAGCTGGGCTCCTCCTGCAGTCCTTGCTCCCAGCCTGATCAGGGGAATGACTCACGCACATCCTCCCCGCTTACTTCAGAGGCAGTCAGGCAGGTTGGACAAACCTTCTGTTTGAGTCACTTCGTTCATCTCGGCTCGTCTTCGCTCGAGCCTGGTTGAGGAGGGCTCGCAGGCTCTGCTCTAATGCAGAATTTTAAACTCCCACAGAAAGATGGGAGCGAAGCTCTGAGAAACAGGGGATCCTGGATCAGCAATAATGCCCTACCATGCCCTGAGCTGAAGAAAGAGCATCCACCCATGGCCTGGAGAAGAGCTCCCTGTTTATCCCACCTTGTGTCAAGGTTCCTTGCCGAGGCTGCCATGATTTGCTTATATTTGGGGAGTGTTTTCCTGAGGACTTGCTGCCCTTTAACCCAAAGCTTTTCCCCCACTCTTCTTGTCAACCTCCCTACAGTGTTCTTGCAGGGATTTTTAAAATTTTCTGCCAACATTATTATTTGCTTTTAATTTAATTTTCTTTAGTATAATAATTTTAATGTAGTGAGCAGGCAAACAGAACAGAACCAGCTGCATGTAGCTGACCCAGTGAGAACTCAGTTTCTGAGAATCCTCATTCCCAAAGCAATAGCCTTAACAAGATGGACCCAGTGGTAAGGGAATATGAAACGTGCATTTATCTACATATATATGTACATCCAACAGTCATAATCAGATCTGAGAGCTCAAAGGAAAGCTAGTACAATTTGTCTCAATTGATTGCAAAATTGATATTGACTCATATGTTTTCGTATTTATTTTAAAGTCCCAAAAAGATCTTGGACTTTTTTTAGAAAAAAAGAACTTAATAGCTGAAGGCCATATCTAAGAAACTCATGTGAGACAAACAGAAGATTTTGCACGTTTACTGACCCCTAGACTGTTTTGATTAATAAGACTTTCTGTGCTCTATACAGTACTTTGGATCCATGAAATATTGCTGTATGTGGCTGTTGGAGAGACAAGTTTATTTAGTGAAATTTCACAAGAAATCTCACTGTAAACCTAGATTTTAGAATCTTAATCCTTCTCTGTTTCTCTGTGATGCTAAACGCAGGTGAAGTAGCTCTCCATATGAATCAATTAATAGCTGTACTATGTGGAACAGGAGAGAGAATTAAGTTTGTTTTCTACACTTTTCAGTCATTAACTGAGCCATTGGTTAATGAAAAATGGATTGCTTTTGCCCGAAACAATAACTTCTGAAACAATAAATAATTGCTATACTTAAGAGCCGAAGCACCTGCAGTCTCTTTTAGATGGAGTGTCCATAGATGAAGTCCCACACAAAGGAGGAAAGAAAAGATGCATCGATTGCTTCTTCTTTAAAGCGCCATGAAAACCTTGATTAACTGCAATTCTTGCCGTGATGCATTTTCAGTTCAAGTACTGAAGGTATTACCTGGCCAGGAGCGCATTATGATAGAGGATCATGCAAAATGGGTGCTTGAGTTTTACAGAGACACGGAGGATTGCTGAAGGGGTCGGGGTGAAAGCCCATACTCCACCCTGAATTTGGGGCTTTTGGTGCAAACCCCTCACACCCCATTCTGTGAGCATTTCCTTCCGTGTCCCTCACGTGTGACAGAGAGTCACCCCTCAGACTGTGAACCAGTCCTGTGCTCGTGCCAGGCTGATATTGTTTCTCCCCCTGACATCTTTGAAAGATGGCTGCTGAGATGTGCTTGGGCATGAGAGGGACGTTCGCCCGCAGACGTGAGCTGGGAGACAGATGATGAGCTGAGAGCAGCAAGGAGAGGGATCTGACAGCAAAGAAGGCTCCTGACACACACGTTGAAGCAGGTGTACACTGCCAGGCACTGTGCAAACCGAGCATAGAAATAGCATTAAAAGGCTCTTTCCCTTTAGGCAAAATAAGGCGAAGAAGGCGGCAGTGCACAATTCCACCCTGCAGTTTCAGTGGCAGAAACTATTTTTCTCTCCAGAGTTTGCTAACATATATTAGTTGCTGTTTTTCTGCCCAGAGCTTTGACATATTCAACTACAAGCTAGTTTGGCTGAGTATCGGCACAACAAACAAGCAGCAGTCAAACAAGAGGGGAAGAAACAAATAACTTCTCAGAAATTCTCCATATACCTTCCGTGCTTGATATTTGCACTGTGCAAGTGGCCTGGCTGTCACCCCTCTCTGCCCAACACCTGTGTTAGAGGACATATCACAAAATAGGTTTCAGCTAAGGTAGAGCAAAAGCCAGCGCTTATTATTGCTTGATTAAAAATAGATAAACTCAGCAGTAAGTCAGATTTTGGCCTGTTGTTTGAATTATGAATATTCTTCTAACTGCTGTCACTTCCTTAAAGAAATACAGAGGTTTCCTTGAATTTTAAGTGACTTTGGATTGAAATTCTCTGTGAGTGATTATCTGGCTCAGTGAATACTGTTGTTATCATTAGCAATTTTGGGCGTTAACCTTTTCACTGCTAAAATCTCTGAGTGCTGCGTGACATTGTCCTGGCTCTTGGGAAATAGAAAGATTAAAAAGCCGTTGAAATGCATTCAGGAAATGTCATAATTTTCAGGCTGATGAAGGGCTAGCCTGGAAGAGAACAAAGAACCGATAATAATAATTACATTTACTTTGTGCTTGCAAAGAAGGCAGTTTGAAGGAGAGCGGGCCATAGACAGTAGCTCATTTTTGGTTCTGCCCCCATTAGTTATGTCACATTCCTGCTTTCCTTCTCTAACCCCAGAAATGGGCTCTTTAAATGGAGTTTGGTTGCAGAGGGATGATTTGACACAAAGCCAAATGTACCTTTCCAGTAATTCTGGACCTCAGTAGCCTTTTCCTTTTCCCTTCCTCCTGCTCTGGCTAAGCAGCATCTGGCCCTCTCCCTCTGCTGAACTTGTGTGACTCTATTTCAAGTATAGATTTAGTTATTAAATCTGGAGATAAAGTATGGATCTGTTCCACTAATCAGATACTACAGTGATTAGAGCCATAGAAGTACTTGGAGAGATCAATTAGATTAAATTATCAAATCATTATAAGCAAACTCTTAAAGACAAAGCAATAGAAAGTAATTTTGTGTCACTATTTCCTTGGAGAATATTTATATTCCCTTATTGTTTGTTTGTATCTGTTTTCTTTGTGCGTGTTAAGATCCTGGTGGCACCAAACCTCTTGCTCAGAGCTAGGCTGGAGGACAGAATGAACCAATTCTACAAGAAAGCTCTCTCTGTGATGCTGGTCATAGGCTAAAACACATCATTGCTTGTACTTTGGGTGAAAAAATACATGCACATGGAAATCTTACCTTATAAAGTACTTGGGCAGTTTCTTGGGGGAGCCCATTTCAGATCCCTGGGGTTAGGCAGAAAGCATTCTGCTCTCTCACCAGTCTTTTATCTTTCTCATCCCATTCTGTATCTATTATTTTGACTGTGTAATCTTATTTTGAATACTTTTATTGCATAAACTCAGTGTTATGAACCAACGCCGGCTAATTCAGATAAAGGTTTGTGATTCATTCTTTAGTAGCTCGTTTGCTGGGCTCCTCTGAAAATGGTTTTCTAGTGTGTAATAGCCATTTGTGTCACTTCTGAGCCTTGAAGTTGTGTTTTCTACAGTCTGCAGTGTCATCTTCTTAACATGTATATATATAAGCTTTTCTTTATTAATCTATATTTTAGTAACTACTCCAGCTAATGCTAATATACTGCTTTCATGAGAGAATTGGCAGAATAGTATACATCAAAGGCAACAATTAGTGTATTTTCATTTGACTTGTTCAGCCTATTAGGTTGTTAAATTTTGCATAGAAAATCATTAGCATGTTTCATTTGGGAAGGAAGCTCTTGGAAGGGGAGTTGTGGATGTAAATCAGTGGGTGAGGAGGCTTTCGTAAAAAGAGCAGCTACAGCTCTGAAACGTCACGAAATATTTTCCCATATTATTAACTGTAAATGCAAAGAGATGAAGAAACTGCAGGATTATCACTGGCTTAGGAGTTAACAAAGAAGCTTCTGATGGTTCTGTCTAATATTAAAATCTGGAGCAGATTGTATCACATCCTTTTCCTGCTGAGTACTGCCATAGAAGTACAGGTTTGGAATTTCACAGTACCTGCTCTTTTCTCAGTGAAGGTGAAAGGCATCTGAATCAGGCTTGACATTATATAGTTCATGATTCACTTTTTTTTTCCTTCCCTAAAACCAGCTGAAGAACAGTTGCATCGCAAGTGATGTTGCAGCTGTTATGAATGTTGTTTACAACTTCAGAATTAGCTGAAGTTGAAGAACTGACAGAAAAAATTATGAAGTGCCTTTTCTCCCATCTCTTTTGGGAATTTGGCCATTCAGAAACCGTTGTCTGGTGTTAAATAAATTCAAAAAGATTTGGATTTTGACCAATTAAAGTCAAAGAAGAAAGGTCAGAAATCAACGCCAAAATAGAATTGAATATTCCCTCAGACAGCAGCTAATCAGGGCTTTTGTGTGGCCTGCTGTGCCAATATCTACTCAGAGGCTGGTCATTATGTCTCTGTTCTAGGAGAGTAATAATTTTGGAGTCTTCACTGCCCTAAAATCAAGCAATTTACTGTCCTTTATTTTCCCTATGTTTTTGTGATGTTTTGCCTGATTAACATTCAGTACTAGACAAAGTGGCTTCTGGTTTTGTCCCTGCCCTTTTCAGGTTCAGATTTCTTTAAGTGCAGTTACTATTCTTTGGTGCCAAAGTACTTGATTGCCTTCATAAACCAGGAAATTTAGCAGCAAAACTGACATAAGCATCACGATTACGTTATTGATTATTTGGAAGACACAAAAATCCATACAGACCTTTGTATTGTGCTCCAGTGGAAAGCACCTACACCCATGTGCACTCAGTGGGTAAATTCGTGGCTACAGAAAAGTCACCCGTGAAATTCAAATCAAGTTTTACAAGATCAGGCCCAAATTCCCATTTTTAAAACATGGACAGACATAAGCTTAGAGACAGGTGCAGGGAATTTGAATGTTTGGTAGATTTGGAGAAATTTGCCTCAGATACATGAATATCTTTTCACTTTGTTGCTTTTTTCTCCATTCTAATGTTCTTGAAATAATTTCACATCTGTCTCATATCATAGCTTCTCCTATTATAACAAATATTTTATCTTTTTTTCTGTACTGTTTTTTTTTTCTGTTTCTTGCTCTCACAGTCTTACTACGTCTTATTTGTCTTTATTTCTTGTTTCCACCTACATTTTCTTTTATTTTTGGTCTGCAAAATCATGAGCTAATTGCCATCATACCCTTTATTTTTTTCCCTTTCCATTGAAGATGGAAAAATTAGGATGAAAGAGGGGACTTTTGCAAAGTCATACACACAGAGGGAAAGAGACTGAATCTTGTTGTTGAGCTGAAATTAAAACGTCCCATTCTTTTTTGTTTTTTGGGGCTGCACTGTTTATGATGCTCCTGGGCCACTTTTATGTTTCATGTAGCTGAGGCAATGCTTCTTTTCTTTAATTCCTGCACAAGTTAGTCTCGATCTTTCCTAAGTGCAAGTATTTGTCAGTCAGTTACCCCCCATAGGGGTGCGAATCACGTCTAATCTTAGCCCATGAAATATTTGCTGCCTCCCACTTGTCTCGCTGCGTCACAGCCTCCAAATAGGGAAAAAGAAAGGGCTGCTGCAGCTTTCATTAATTATTTAAGTGCTGTTATCAAACATTCCTAGAGTGCCGTAAATTTACAGGCTTTAGTACAAACTTGGAGAAAGCAAGTTCCCCGCTCTGGAGAATTTACAGTGGAGAAAAGACAAGAGAGGTGGAGATATAAAGCCAGGGGCCGTGGTGAAGTAGTGCAGAACACGGGAGTTTTGATAAGAAGGGATTGCCACAATCCCTGGTGTGAGGGAGAGGGAGAGCAGGAGCGCCGGGTGCGTGCACAGAGTGCCCGAAGAGGAGAAGGCGGCAGCAGCAGCAAAAGCCGGCGACAGATAACGCACGGGGATTACAAGGAAAGCAAAAGGATTGACCTGATTTGTGTGTTTACCACTCAGCGTCTTAGTGCTGCTCTCCCAGCTCCTGGATGTAATCGTTGGGCTCAACGGGAGGCAGAGGAGGTTTCGGATGGAGACCGACGTGGTGGAGCGGGTCTCTGCGCCCACCGCGGGGAGTTCGAGTGTGAGCTGGTCAGGGACTCCAAAAGACACATCAGCAGTGGGAAACGGCCCCTTCAGAGGGATTAGTGACACATCCAGCCCCCAGCACAGGGCTGTCTTTGGGCCACTGCAGTTGTGTCCCTCCCAGAGGCAAAGAACTGCACCAGCTGCCCACCGAAGCTGGTTTTTAAACTCGGTCCCTATCCTCACGTAGAACCAGCACAATTTTCTCCTTGTTTTTCTAATATGGTTTTATTTTTAGATGCGCGAAAGGATGAGCACAAAGAGTACAAGTGCATCTAAACAACACAGGGTAACCGGAGGTGAGCAGGCAAGACTCAGCTCACAGAAACCCACAGATGCTACTGATATTTCCCAGTGACTTTGTTATGTTCCTGTGTCTTGTGTGGCAGCGCTCATTGTGTGGCAGTGTGCCATTGGCCCACATGGTGCAACTGCTGCTATGGAGATCCCTTGAAATAATGGAATATTAAAAGGTGTAATCTATGGTGGAGCTATCAGGCACCACATAAGAAAATCGTGTTCAACTACGAATTTTTTCCTAGAAAAAGCAATGTATCTGGGTGCCACAGGGTCGCACCTTGTTCTGCTCTGTGCAAAGGGCTGACCACATGTTTGGGCACTGCTCCTTTTCTGACCAAATGCTGCTTATTGCACTGAAATGCCGCAGAGTATATTCAGATACTCAATCCATGTGTGTTTAAGGCCCTCACTTAAGCATGTTCCTATGGAGAACAGTTGTGGAACCTGGGGTTTATCCAGGGATAGCTGAAGGCAGGTGTTGATTTAAAGGCTTGCCTGGTGGGAGCATTGCCATTCGCTGTTACAGGAGCAGGATTTGTCCCATAGTTTGCTGAAACTGGAAGGATGACTCCTGGGGACCACAAAAGTGGTTTAAAGTGGTTGTAAAATGTCTGTAAGTCTGGGTATAATGTTACTATAAAATAGGCATAATTGTAGTCACCGCATGAATTCCGAGCAAGACAAAGGCGTGTTATGGTCATGTACTTTCACCCTGAGCTAAAAAGATTTTTCTGTTGGCCTTCTCTACTTGTAGCTGCATTTATTTGCTTATTTACTGTAACTTTTTTCCACTAACTTTAAGAGGGCATACTTTAAGGTAGAAGAGCAAGGTATATACATCTGAGCCTGTGGACAAAAATATCAGCCAAAAGCTCTATGCGGGAATGAATACATAATCAGCAACTTGTACTTGTCTGTTATAACAAAACAGCATTAGAGAACAGAACATTGACTGTAATGTAAGTTGCAGTTACTTCCCTGCCAGGGCAGCAATCCTCTTGAGGCTGTCATCTATTGCAACTTGAGCGATTGCTAATTGCTTTTATGAAAGCACCAGCTTCAATTATATTTTTAGTGTGTCACCTGTACAGCTTTATAGTTGCATCTATTTAGAAAGGCGCTCGTGCAAAGCTGAAAAAATTAAGAAGCAATCCTGCAAAACGGAGGTTCACGTTTGATTTGTGGCATTAAACACGCTGAAGGCGCAGAACAAACCGTGGTGGGCCGATCACACTTCCCGTGTGGAAAAGTGGGGAAAATGTAGTTTTTCTGGCTGCCCACACCTCCTGTTGGCCTGGGTGTGCACCTGGCTCACTTGGAGTGCTGCTCCACCCTGATGTCCCTGACAACTGACTACTGAAAGTGGAGAGGGTCTTAACAACACATCTGAGGGTCACAGAATCGTGGAATGGTTTGGGTGGGAAGGGACCTTTGAGATCACCCATCCCCAGGTTGCTCCAAGCCCCATCCAAGCCGGCCTTGGACACTTCCAGGGATCCGGGGCAGCCACAGCCTCTCTGGGCAGCCTCTGCCAGGGCCTAACTGTTAAAAAAATCTTCTTCCTTAAATCTGGCTTAAATCTTCACCTCGAGCTTTGCAACACTTCAGATTTGGATCCAGACTGTCTGGCTTGAGCCAATGCCTCCTTCAAAGAAGAGATAATTAAAATGGCTTTTATGTCTTTCTCGGAGTCATCATGTCATTTGTTCTGGCAGCAGATGCAACAAAATTACTGCACTTACTTGAAGTTTTCTATGTTATCTTAATGGCCCAGAAATTTTTTAAAGGGGGTTTAGAGTGTGTGGCACACAACGACAACTGCATTAATGCCAGTGTTTCTAGGAGCATGGCTTTGCAATATCCACACTCGTTTTATGGTCTGTGGTAGGCAGCCTTGAACTGCTTTATCATTTTGCTCTCTTTTAGTGAATCAGAGTAATTCCTCACAGTAATAAAACAGAGACCTGAATTAGCAAAAATCTGATCCCTAAGTGACCTTATCTCGCTGCCAGTCTGATGTAATCCAGATCCTGCTGTGGTCCTGCCCTCCTTTCATGTGAATAGTGAAAAAGCGCTCACTCTCATGGACAAAAAAGCTAAGTTTCCTTAACCAAAAAAAATAAAGAAAAGGAAGAAAAAGAAAAAAAAAAAGAAAAAAAATCTTTCCCACATTTTTCGCATTGGAAATACATTCTATTGGTTTCCACAATCAAAGTTGCTTGAAATGTTTTAATTTAATATTATTACTGATATACTACCGATATAATACTCTGTATTCTTGGATATATCTGTGTCTTTGTTAGCGGGAAAATTCTGCTTCAAGTGCAGCATAGCAGCTGCAAATGCTGGTACTAGTTCAGATGTAGGTTTTCTTTCCCTCTTTTTTTTCTTTTTTTTTTTCCCCTAAGCAAGGAGAAAGAAATTGTGTTATATATTTTTAACTATATGGTATTCAGATTAAATAATTATAAGACAGCCTTGTAGTAACCTCCTGATTACTTTGTGCCTGAGAGTTAGCCTTGTAGTAGCTGAAATCATTGGTGAAATAACGATACAGAAAATACATGCTGTTTATTAAAGAACCATTGCTAGATGAAATTAAGATGAATTTTTAGACTTTGTAAATCAAAACAATCTAAAAATAAAAACCAAGACTACATTTGTATGGATTTTCAATCCTATTAATATTTATTAAGCTCCAGTTCTTTGGGTTTCTATGTCTCAGATAGTCTGTCATGAAATAACACAGGCTTGTCTGAGAAAATTAACTTGGACCCAACTGAAATCAAAGTGAACCGATTTCTTTATTTTCATTCCTCAGACTGACAGAACTGCATAAAGCAGAAAAGCCAGAAAAACATAATAATTAGACTTGAAAAGTCCTTGCTACTTTATACATCATGGATAGTTTTGGGAATAAAGATGTGCAAAGTTCTTAAAAAAAAAAAAGAAGAAGAAGAAAGACGAAAAACCCTATTTAATCTTGTATTGCGGTTAAAATTTAAAAGCAATGCAGCATTGAGGATTAAAATCCAGCCTTCCAAAGAGCTGCTGCCATGTTGTGTCAGTCTTCTTGTCCACATCCTCTGTGCTGTTCTGGACTGGAGTTTATGGAACTCCAGATTTTCCAGGGAAAACAAAAAATCCTCTCCTCTGTGCAGCAATTGCAGGGAAGGCATAATTCGGGGTCTTTTACCAGCAGTGGGGCAAACAGGTATTTTATATCAACACAAAGGCATTCTGTATTGACTTATGGGATTCATAGATCACTATACTTGTGTCTTTCAGTGGTTTTATTATGGTGATTTGAGATATGCTGGCTGAAGTACCTAACATAAATATTAAAAAGTAATTATATATATGATTTGAAAAAAAAGAGAAAAAAGGGACCATGATTTTCTCTATCTGTGTAAAAACTGTTAAAAGCTGTGGAAATCTAATCTTTATTTTTGCTTATTTTGCTTATTTTTGCTTATTTTGCACAAAGGACAATATTTGGTTTGGATAGTCACAAAGCTTTTAGAGGTCAGGAAAAAATACCTCCCTTATCTACACTGAGGTCCTGCCTTTAAGTAAGAAACTAGGGCCTCAGTTGTCTGAAATATTTTATTGTTCTTAGTATTCTTCCTTTTGGAAATTAAATTTGACTCTTTGCCTCTGAGTTGATAAAATTCCCTTTTTCCTACTGTAGGCCACATTTCTAATGTGAAAAACAGCAAGAGGAGCTTGTGAACTTTGAAATAGTTTTGAAAACAAGAGCAAACTTTTTTCATATGTAAAAGAGAGGAAAAAGGGCAGAGCCTCTTCGTTTCTTTTCTTCTCCTCTGTAGATCATGTTTGAAATGACTCTGCCTCTTTATATTTCTTCTAAGACTGAAAATTTTGGTCATAAATCAGAATTAATGTTGGGGCAGAAACAGTGCAAAAAAACAGTTATCATTTAAAGTGGAAAATCCAAGAGTACCTTGAGCATAGAGAGAAGCAAACTGAGGTGTAAAGTTGAGGACTGGAGTGGGAAGCAGCTTCCTGCTTTGAACAATAACCACAAATATTTGTGCTTCTGAAACAATTAAAAGTTTGTGATACACAGCAGCCATTGAACATACTGTGTTGATTCTGTAGAACTATATTTTTATCTAAAACCTTTTTTTTAAAAAAAAACAAACCCACAACACCTGAAATGCTAGGGTGCTTTGTGGGGTGGTTTTCACTCGTGGCAGATCCAGGAACGTCTCGTCCCACTGCAGCACCTTGTGCCAGCTGATCCCACGTGGTGTCCGTGGCTCCTGCGATGGCACTCAGCTTCTCCCCGGGTTTATTACAGGTAGGGGTTCCTGTAGCAGCCTTGCTTTACCCATTTCCTCGTTTTTCTTATTTCTTCTTGGTTCCATTTTGAGTTATTAAAACCACCCAAGGTGCCTGGATTTTGTGGTGGAGACCTTGGAGCTATTTGCCGAGAGAAGGCAGATCTGCATTTTCTTGTCTTGTAAAGAAAGTTGTGGCAGCTGTTTTCTGGAGGATCCAGGTTCCCCCTTGCTCCAAAGCAGGCGTGGGGTAGATGGGAGCATGTAATTATATGACTGTGGATTGTTTCATAAGGCATTTGCATAAGGAGCCAGATTGGATTAGTTTAACTTAATTCTGGTGTTTCCTAACCTCCCGGTCTTTGACTCAGCAACCTTAATGTTATTTTAATGTAGTTTCTGGAGATTAATACAGACAAAGAGTCCCCGTAGGTCCTATAAATCTGATAAGCACATGGAAAATCTAACAGGAGATATTTCTGAGGGAGAAAAGGAAAATGCTTGTTCGCATGGAAATGGTGGCTTTCAGAAAAACTGCTGTAAACCACTGCAAAAAGAGAGTGAAATCTTCATCCCTTTGAAATCAAAGGGATTTACTTGAGAGTTTATGTGATTAACACAGAGGAGATATCTGCTGTAGTAGGACCAGAAGGGTTTTTTAAAAAAGCCTTTAAAGTGACACAGTAAACTGTTAAATTCTGTAGATTTCTTAGTAGTGTTGGTAAGATCCCATCATGTCTCTCACTGCAGCAACTCAGTTTTTAAATATGCTTATGTGCATTATTTATATTCAAAAGGTACAATCTAGACTCTTTCCTTCAAAAAAATCCATCATTTTCCTGTATTAGTTGTTGCCTGAATAGTTCTGCATGTTCACCTAAATTCTGGGTGGTGTACTGGGGTGGAGCTCTGTAATTTCCTTACAGATTATATTTACATTGGATTAAGAAAGCCACAATAAGAATTATCTGCTTGATCTGCCACAATTAAGCATTAGTCTGGTGTAAAGCTTTAAAGTATCAGACAGTACAGCAGTCCAGGTTCTAATTAGCATTGTAGTTAATTCGTATATTGGTGCTCACGTGACATAAACATGCCAAGGACCATAATACCTGTATTATTTTAATGCTTGTGGGGTTTTATTGTGATGTTAATTATAAATCAGGATGACAAGAGTTATGCAGATGTTATTCGTATTAATTAAAGGAAAATACACTAATAAATTGACATTTTCCTCCATTATCAGAATCGAAAATTGGGAACTACTTGCTGTTCTCACCTTGCCCTGTATTTGAGATTGCAGAAAAAATTACATTCAGCTACTTTAATTTGCCTCTTTACAAAATTTTTGGCTTTACCTTTGAAAGGCGTTTTCAGCAATCACAATGCTTAGAAATATAAAAGCCGAAATTTTCATGTAGCTTTGGCTTCAGGAGGCTTGAAAAATGACATGAAATATAGTGAGGGCTGTGATTTACAAACAAATATGTCTTGAGCATTAGTGTGACAGTGATAATCTGTCACTGCAAGGGTACAGCCTGTGCTTCTCCCCAGCCCGTGATGGCCCTTGGGTTTCTTCCAGCTCTTTGGGATGGCACAGAAGGGAAAGTGCATACACTTTTCTCCCAGAGATTTTTAAATGGATCATTGCATTTTCAGGAGTCTCTGGCCTGGAGCAGGCACACCCCTGTTAAAGGGAGGTGTGACTGCGTGAGTCCATGTGTGGACAGGTTTATGGCAGTGAACACTTCTCCCTCAACTTAGCCAGAGAAGCAGTTGCTCATATTACAGGTTCTATCAGGCAGGAATCCCCCTTTGGCTGTGGAATCTCCATCCCTTCCTCCTCTCACTCCCTTTCTTCCCTTCCCCTCAGCAAAAAGCACATCCCACGGCAGCAGAACCAGCAGCGCCACTTCAGCGACAGAACTGCACGAGAGAGAAAGGAGGTTAAAAGCCCTTAAAACATATGGCAAGCTTGGGCTTAATAGGAAGTAGGTGGCAATCTCCACAGGGGTGCAGCATGGTTTTTTGAAGCATTTGTTTCCCAAATACCTTTTTATGATTTTTCCAGCACAGGCAGGCAGTAAGGGAGTGTAACTAGAATATAGGCTGCGGCGTAATAGGCGCCTTCTGCAAATGTGACAGTGATGAGTTTGACGAAAGAGGAGGTGGCAACCAAAACAAAGACAAAAAAGTGCTGGAAGGACTATGTAGAAATTAAATGGAGGTGCCATTTAGGCTATTGCTGTAGAGCCTGCTGATACTGTTTACCTCCCTGCTGAGGTAGAAATCTTTCTCCTCTAAAAGCCTTCATAAGAGCGCTGAGGATATGCCTGTGCAGCAATGTATTACAGGACACACATCTGAGAGGAAAACTGTTAAAGCCATCTCTTAGTTTTATTGAATTATTGCTGCCCTGAGAAAAAATACACTTTAAGAAAACCCCAGCTGTTAAACTCGGCGCTTTTGGTGTGAGTGTGTTTACTTCAGCGTGGCATTTAAACTCAGTTTATCCCAAAATCAAACAGCAAAAGCTACAGCACTGGATGCAAGAAACGGATTTACAGATCTGGGTTAGTTCTCCTGCACGAGCTGGCTTTGAGGGCACTTTCTCCAGTGCAGAGAGAGCAGCTGTGGCTGACCCTGCGAGTGGTTGGTCTGAGGGAGAAGCAGGGGGGCTCTGCGGTGGTTCCCACCCCGCATGGCCACAGTGGGTTTCAGGGAGGATGCTGAGCTCTCCAGGGCTGGCAGAGCACCACGGGGGCACTGGGCTCAGGCCAAATGACAGGTTAGAGATGGCTGAGTAGCTTGTTTACATCTCTTGCCTCCCTCCTCCTCCCTCTCCCTCCCCATTCCCTCTCTCTCTGAAGCCCCTCTTATTGGTGCCGAGGCGGGATCAGAGAGCCTGGAGCATTCTGTGGCAGCTCACAGAGCACTATGGCAATTAGTTTTTCTTTCATTACACAAAAATTAGGGCTCCCATTCCCTTACACTCTGCCCATAAGCAGCGTCTGTTTCTCGGGATGAAAGAGGTAGAAAATGGAATGTGTTCCTGTAAAAAAGTAGGTAGAAATTTCCACCATTGTCTGGAAGCCGTCACAATATTGTGACTGCCGTGGCAGGTGAATAATGAGCCACTATGCTGGGCTTCCAGCTAAATGGGGCTTTGTCCTGGCTATGCTGCAAAGGCATCCAGAAGAATGCAGAGCAGTTTTCCAGTATACAATGAATCACTCAGTGAGGCCAAATGACACTCTCCGAACACTCGTCCCAGATATTACAGCTGTTGAAGGAAGCTGCTTATGAAACAAGGGTAGGCTCAGTCGCTCTGTGACCTTACAGTTCCTGTGCTGTAGGAAATAGTTGGGGTAACTCTCTGCAGGAATAGAGTTGCTTTTAAACCCGTAAAGCTCTGCAAATGGAATTACTGGAGTGTTAGAAAGATGTTGTGCTGGAACACGACCTGGCAGGATGTACTCTGAAAACAGTGTGGTAGCCATTTGTACCGACTGCACGAGCTTCGGGAGAGAGAGGGTATTTAATGCAGCAACTTGGCAAAACCAAGGGAAGATCTATCAGGAAATGGGAGATTTGTCTCACCTCAGCCAGGGTACCTATTGCAGTTGTAACACACCTGGTGAAATGGAATTTTCCTTGGATGCTCAGCTGCTGCCACAGAGGGAGCTGTGGCAGTATTTAGATATATAAGTGGGAATCTGGGGCGTTTTGCAAAGCAAAACAGAAAGTTTAAATGGCACAGAGCTCAAATCATCTCCATCTCCTGGCCGGGTTTACTATGTGGAAGGGCTCTAGGTGTTGTTTCTGTGGCTGCTGTACTATGGTGAAATACTGTAATGTAGCTGTTATCCCTGCTTTTGCTGCTCCCATGGCCGGTCACTTAAGCTGTGTTTTATATTGCCCTGTATAAGCTCTTGAAATGGTCTATAAGCAGCAAGTCACTCTCATGCATTAGAGCAGTGGGAATATATTATTTACAGGTTATACTTGACTTCAATTTCTATCCATTTTTCCCCTTGAAAATTTCATGTGTTTCAAAAGTAAGTACAGGCATAGGTAAGACTATGTTGCAGCTAGATTTGGGAAAAAAGAGTTTAGTTTGATCATTTTCTACTGCTGCATCCATTTCTTTAGATCATGGATAATCAGTTTCTTAGTGTTGATGATCTACATTGTTAAACTTCACTTTCATTCTAATGAATTTCTATTAAGAGAGATTGTGTACAGTGATGCACAATATTTACGTACCTGCGTAAATCAGAAAACATGAGACTGTACTTTCAGAGGAATTATATTTGTCCACAGCCTTTTTCATGAAGCAATATTTACCTGTGAAGCAGTGAGAATATGTCATTCCTATGCAGACACTTTGGGAGAAAAAACCAAAATTAATGGTATAAGCATATGGTCACTGGTTAGGTCTGTGCTAATCACATACGAGCAGTTTCTGATAATTAGGAATTATTGTCTATGTCAGTAGCTGAGTGAGGTCTTGCACTTTCTTTCTGCCCTTGGGATTTAAACAGAGTGCACCCAGTAATCATTTCCCTTGCCTGTGCTTTGCTTGTTGTCTGTCACAGAACAGTTTCATTTCCCTTTTACTCCTCCTACTTAAGACACAAATTTTCTGCAATCCTGAGGCCAGGTGGTGATAAATCACACACGCATTCACAAACAAAAACAAAGACCAAGGTGATATTAGCTGTGAAAAATGTACCTGCATACCCAAACTGTGGTGGGCTCCTTTCTCTGGTGTGTAGGTCTGTGCCATTTACTGAGTGAAGCTGCTCGTAGGTGCTCCTTAGGGCAAGGGCAGGGATGCTCAGGGTGCCCATTGTCACCCCCTGCAGATTTGGGCTGTGCTGCCTTCCTGGATGCTCCACAGAGGGACACAGCTCCCCCCCAGGTCCTGTGTGCTCTGCCAGCCTCTGCAGATGTCCTGGACACCCTGCAGTGTCTAACAAGATGCGAGATGTTCCTGTTTCAGGTCCTGATCCATCACAGGATCCCTGTCCCTTGAGCTCTGGGGCCTGGCACTGAACTTTTCAATCATTCTGCCCTCAGAGCAGCGACACAGAGTAAGCAGCGATGTGAAACTGGGAGAATTTTTCCTTCAGTGTCTCGGTCCCCTCCTGTGCCGCAATCAGGAGCCTTTGGAGGCATTTCAGGTTGACTCGGCTGCTCTTTTAGCTCTGTATTGGAATAGCTTCATTACAGTCAATGGAACTATTCCATTGAGTGGCTTATTCAGTGAGGTGAGAAAGAAGCTCATAATGTGGCCATAATAAAAGGCTCAATTTTGTCTTCTTTAAATGCACAAAATTCCATTGACTCCAGCGTAAAAGGAAACAGGGATATCAAGGCCTAATGCTGTCTGTCTAAATGTAATTCTACCTGACACCTCTGACCTTTATTTTTAGAACAATTTTGCTTTTAAAGGAAAGTGCAGAAATATAGGAGCATTTTTCTATTTATATGGGGAAAAAGTGAAATCACTACTTTTGTCTGGATGCAGGAGCATGTCAATGTGCCTGCCAAACTCTATGTATAGCTTGGCCTTCAAGCCAGACAGCAGAGCCTTAAATGAACAAAAGACACAACAAAAGCCTTGTTTGAAGTGTAGCAGGAGAATGGTGGGGACTAGAATTATGCTTAAGGATATCAGACTCTTTTTTTGTGTGTGTGTGTGTCTTTTAAGTTGTATTTTAAAAGATTCAGATGGGACAGAGTTAAATCTTGGACCAAAATGAGTAAGGTCATCTGTAATTTTTTAATATTACCGAAGGCATGGTGTGTAGTGTTATGTGTACTGGCAATGTCCAAGAATTGGTGCTGGAAAGGCTCCAAGTTTCATTTTGGTGAGAATAAAGCAACAGCTTAGCGCTGTTCTCTGATTTTTATTTTTTTTTTCCCCTGCATTTGGTTGAATACAGGGATAAGCTTGATGTGCAGAGACTATTCCGCTGCCCAGGATTGCAATGAGGGAACAAAACACGAGATGGCAGCCGGGAGTATTCCTGGGAGTGACAGCCGGAGCCTGCCGGGGAAATGGGGCTGGAATTGGGTTACAACAAATAGAACAACAATCGCCTCCTCTTGCCGGTGATGAGCGTGTTTAGACCAAGCCCATCTCTTATTTGACTTGTTTCTTACAGTCCTTCTCCTGGAAGAGTCTTGGATACCTTTCAAACTGATCGTTCTCAGCGTTAGAAAAAGCCCTGTATGTCTGATCTCGTAGCTGTACAGAAATCAATAAGCTGCTATTAAAAATGCCGAGGTACAAAGTGAAAGCCTGTGGGCACAGACCCAGCAGCTTCCTTGGCACCGCGTGGATCAGCCCTTTCGAGAGCAGCGTGTGTCAGGATTGGGTTGGGACGCTTCCATTCAATCGCTCTTGGGTTGTCTCTGTCTGCCAGGAATTTCCTGTCGAGCTCTGGGGACGTGGTTAATATATCAGTCATGTCAGAATCATAATTCTATAATGATACCTTCGTATTTTCACTATCTAACACCTCTCCCTCTTGCTCATGTAGCTGTTTCATAGCCACTGTATGGGCTAAGCTTGCCATCCCTCTGCAGGGCAGTGGGACAAGCTAAACCCTGTAAAGGAGAAACACAGTTTAAAAGATGTGATGTATTAAAAAAAAAAAAATTAAAATCCCTTTGTAAGAAGTAAACTACAAAACAGAATTTTCACTCTGTAATTTACAAATGCATTATTTCCACAATCATAATGCAATTTTTTATATGCTTTGCTCTTTATATAATGATTGTCACATTTGTCTCAAGGTATTGGTATAATTTACCAACATTATATTATATTTTATTTTTGTTGGGGCTGGTTATTGTGGAATAACCAAGCTCACTTCTTTGATAGCCAGTAAGAGAGAAGAGGAAACTTTTAAATTAATTTAGGATGTTGAATCAGAGATGTGAGCTATAGTAGCTGAACATGTTTTGGTATACATTTGAGAAGAAATCAAACCCACAATAATACAACCGAATGATGCCCCCTTCCTGAAAATTTAAGGGCTGGATTCTCCTGGAATCACTAAGGATTGTATTTGAATAGATCTCTGACAACATTTCACCTCTTGTATTAAGCACTAATACACGTGGACTCGACCTGGGGCTGAAATATTGCCCAGTCAGGAAGCAGTCCTCTGAGCTGAGCTTAAATGAGTGCCATCCTCACTTCCTAGTTCTTTTGATCCACTCTATGACTTTTGGAAGGTCGTTTTTCACATCTGTTTCTCCCACCTCATTGCAAGCTCAAATACTTTGTAAAATCTGCTGGGGAAGTGTGATGTTTGTGCAGTGTTGAGTCTATCCTAGCACAGCATAATAATTACACTGCCAACATTTTAGCTAACCCTACGTGCTGGATGCTACCCCACTGTGAGTGATTCTAGTTTTCACTGTTGTCTTATTAAATCAGCCTGTAGTTTGTACCAGAGCCAACACATGACCCAGTTTACCTTCAAGATAATAAAGAGCTTCTTAGATTCTTCTCAGATTATTATCAGATCCATAGAATATCCTGCTGTTATCCTGATAATGGGAGAGCAATCATTTGACCTAGGAGAACTTCAGGAGGAAAGAATAATATGGGCAGTCTATAGGAGCTGTGAGTCAATCAGATTACAGTCTGTTTTCTCTAACTAATTTAGTAGTTGCCAATAATATTGGACTGAGGTTCTCTTGTTTCCCATGAACCTGAACAAAAAAAGCTCTGACAGCTTCCTCACCCAACTTGCTCTCTCTACTCTCACTGAATTCACCTCCAAGGATTTTTTCCATTATTGTGTCTTTACCTTTTCGTTAAAACACCCCCAGAAGCGGTTTTTTTGGTGGTTTTTTTTTTTTTTTGTTTGTTTGTTTTTTTGGTTTTTTTTTAAATGGTGGTATTTGTGACAGAGACATCTATCAAATACAAAGTGGCTCCAGGCCATATTCCTGTTTTACATGAAGTATTGGGTAGCTCCAGTGGTATCTACTTAAAGTCACCACAAATATCTTTGCAAATTCTTGATCCATCCATTTGCCTAATGACTGTATTGCTCAAGATAACTCAGACAGAAAATAGCTTGCTTTCACTAAAAATAATGCTGCAGTAATTAGGTGTTGTAAGTCACCTGGATGCTGTGAGAGCCATTAGGCTCCTTTGGCACATGAAAGCAGAGCAATGGGAAAGCTACTTTAGAAAATCACATATAAAACGTACTCAGAAGTTATTTTTGAAAGGTATTGCAAAAAAGGCATACTTTTTATACATTGAAGTAATAAGTAGTTTAGCAAATCCTTTGCAAACTTGTCAAAATGTCATATCCAGGTACTGGATTGGAAAATTAGTAACTGCTGAAGTGTGTGAGTGTTTAAAGGTGTCACTGTGTGTGGCAGGCTGGCGGATTTTAGCTTCTGGCTTTAAGGAGAGATGTTAATCATTATGGCTGATATTTAAAATGTCAGAAGACCTTAGCATGAAGATAAAGGATTTAATATGAGGCTCTGCTGTGTCATGTTTCCTCACAGAGAAGGAAGATCAGCACCTGTTCCCTTTTTCTTTCTCTCTTCTTTTTTCAAAAAAAATTAAATTCAGTGGCACTGTGATAGCTGAAGCAGCATCCCAAAAGCAGAGTGTGTGGAGGTGTGTGGTGGGGAAATGGATTGCTTAGTGCTCCTTGCTTTTTTGGCACCATCCTGTTAAATCCTTCTGCAGCTCCTGTACTGCCTTAGCAGTACCTGGGATCACTGCACCCAATGGCATTGGCAGGAAAGCACGGCTGGAGCAAAGGGAACCCTAATTTATCACTCCCATCCTCACCTGCCTTCCTTTGCTTTGGCTTTGGATGAGGCTCTGAAAAAATTAAGGAAAATTTTCTTTCGCAGCGTGTTTCTTGGCAAGGATTTCAACTACCTCTTCTTAATGCTTTCTAAGAGAATACTAAGTAAGCAAAGCTGCAGAATTGCCTTGCTCCCACAGCCAGTGCTTTTAAACTACTTAGTGGGAGTGGTCTTGGTGACTGAA
The DNA here is from genome assembly GCA_013397845.1 of Melanocharis versteri. NCBI lineage: Eukaryota > Metazoa > Chordata > Aves > Passeriformes > Melanocharitidae > Melanocharis > Melanocharis versteri. The sequence goes on from VZTG01004475.1 coordinate 360,036, forward strand.
GTTGTCTAAAAAAGGGTAAAAAGGAAAACTCATCTATGAGGTATTTTTTTGTTTGCTTTTTCCTATTTCCTCTCAGTAAAAGGCTGCAAATATGCTCAGGTAGCTGAAGCTTTACATTATTTGAATTTAAACACAGAGTTTCCTCTCTGCCTGGGTAATTCTGCCTAGTTTGGTAAAATTAGGTAATCATGTATGAATTTCTCTGCCTTGATGTTCACTTGGGCAACCTGCTGCACTGGGACACCTGAAGGATGGTATTTGTTAAACATTACTGACACGAAAATGATCTATAAACATTGAATAATGAATTGTAATATCCCATTAAGGAAGTATTTAACCATTTTGGATAAATATATCATTACGTAATTATTATGTTGGTGTAACTATTGTAGTTCAGGTTCTGTTTTCTTCTTCCAAATCTGATCAATGGTATGAACTGAGCTGTCACCAGATAAAGTTATACAAAGTCACATAAATTTTTCATTTTTAAAGATGACAGAGTTCAGAGAAAGTGTTTTGTGTACTGAGTAGCATTTTATATGTGAGGAAATAGACAAAAAGACAAGATTTTTTGCTTTTGGCAAGGTAACACAGAGACTTTGTGGTTGGTGTTCGAGCTTTAAAAAGAGAATGGAAGAAGATTGATGTCTTGATGAATATTAATTGACGCCTTTCCACAATTTTTTCTATAAAACAAGCTATTTCCTAAAACCAGTAATGAACTTTAGGGCCGTTACCTTGGTACTGTTGTAAAGAACTTTTGATTCCCAATCTTTCATCAGTATTTCTAGCAGGATGGGTGGTTTTGTGAAGAGAAAAATTGCTCTCGGGATAGGAAGACTTGGCATCTGAGTTCACAAGGTGAATTCTCTGATTTACTTACCCAGGAGTTTCTGATGGCCTGTGGATAAGTGGAAGGTCATCTTTGTCCTGTGTTCTTTTGCTTATGCTCTGCAGCTGAAATTGCTGTTAGTTAATGACTTCATTGGCAGCTTCAGTGGAGAGACAATGAACAATCCCAGGGTACAGTTCCTGAATTTCAGTGTTGAGCTCGGACACATCAAGGCAGCAGGGTTCCTTTCTGAAGTTTTTCAGCAGGGCAAAAGTTCTGGTGACCCAAAGAAGTACCCAGATATTTTCACCAGGCAGTGCCCTTGGCTGTCTGCACCAGAGGGAGCAGGAGCCTTTGTGCAAGGGCATTTTCCAGTGGGGTTTAACCAGTCCCACCCGTTCTGCACGGCTTCTGCCACCACCCCCAGCCGAGGCACCGCTGCTGTGACCCTCCTGGTGGGACCTGCAGGCTCAGATGGAGCCTGAACTTACTGTAATATCAGTTTCCATAAGGAATTTGGTTGTATTTGTACCACTGTCGATGGAGGTTTTGGTTGTTTGTTTCTTATGTTTCCTCAACGTGATGCAGACAAGCTAAAGGCACACATTTCATTACGGAATACTTTGGTTTGTTTAGTGCTCAGCCTTATAAAATTACATGTAAATGTGTTTAGCTTTTCCTGCATGCGTGTGCATTTCTTCCCGTTGCTTCCTCAAAAGAAAAGAAACCTGACACGATTCTTTCTCTCCTGACAATGTGCTACCTGTTTCTCTCATTTTCTTCACTCCCTGTCGCTTCTTTTTCTTTTGTTCTCCCAGTCATGCCATTTACTTTCCCAGTAGTTGAGAAACAGGAGCTACAATACATACACTGAAAAATTATTTTACCAGAAAATTCAATGGAAAATCTCAGTAATCCTTCACAAGTTACCACACATGAAAAAATAGTGCACAGTCTTATCAAACATGGGATAAAGTACTTGGCATGTGGCAGTCAGTACACTGACAGAAAAGGGTTTTCACCCCACACGAAAAAAAATTGAATAATTAGTAACACATGAAAGCCAAAAAATACTTTTTCTTCCCTCAGTGGTGACAGTGGATGCTCTTGGTATAGGTTGCATTTCTCAAAGAAGAGAAGACCAAGGAAAGGCAATTTCTGCTTGAACATCATCAGGATCAAAACATCATCTATAATTTCTTGGTGTGTAAGGCAGTTTTGACAAGCATAGACCTGACAGTCAATGGTCAGAACACATTTAATACATCTTTCATGTGCTGAAGTTAGTAGGTCTAAGGTCTCCCTGGGGTAATATGATGTAAAAGATGTTCATGGCACTAATTTACTCACAGACCATTAGCTCTCTGTAGATGCAAGACTCTATAGACCTATGTGCAAGGAACACACTCTTCAGATGCCCATATTGCACTGCAATCCTTCATTTTCTTAATGCAATTTCCTGCAGCTGTCCTGTTGGTCGTGTGGGGTGCAATGAAGAGTAGACCTCGGCAAGCCATAACTCTGAGTAATAGGTCTTCTTATTTTGCACTAAATATTTTGAGTGTTTCATTCCTTAAGCAAAGAGGGGAGATGAAATTTTAAATGTAAAAATGATTTGTTGTAGTCAGTTTTGACAAACAGTATTCTCTAGTGTTTCGGTGCTTTAAAGGAATTGGCACAGAAAAATGAAATGCGAACTATCGTTATGGAGCTTTTTTTTATAGTCTTTCTGCCTCTGTTTTCCAATTTTAATAAGGTGCCTGTAAAAAATGAATAATGAAGCAATATATAAACAATGTTATGAAGGCAGCATTTCCTCGTTAGGTTGAGCACCCTACTCTTTTATAGATAGATTTTTTTTTTATATTCTGAAGGTAAATTTGGGATGAAATGCCAAGAATCTATAGAATGATGTGCAATGATGGAGAATTAATGTCACACGGCAAATTGTGTTGCCATTTGAATAGTATATCATGCAGTTCAGTGCCAGCAGATTTAACAAACGTGTCAGCCATCATTATTCAAGCATCCAAAAGGTCATCCTTCTATCCCAGTAGGGTTGTCCAATAGCTTACAGCATGCACATTACGAAAGATGATGTGTGGGATCTCCAGTGATCTTTTTGATCGAGAATCAATTAAAATAAGTTGCTGTTAATGTGACACTAGATAGACAAAGTGTGATGCATTTGACAGCCACTAATTACAGCAGGCAGCCAAAAGAGCTCTGTAGAGATCTGGGGACAGAAATGGCTAAATTAGTAAACTGTGTTGACACAATCACTCAATATTTTTTGATATGCAAGCACAGCATATTCCCAGGTCTGGTGAACCTGACTGGCATGAGTTACTGAAACTTTATGAAAATGAAGCAGAGAATATGATTTTTTTTTTTAATTTTACAATTAGAGTAGCTCAAAACTAATTATCCCAGCAAAATGGAATGAGCAAGCTGTCCCAGCAGGGGAAGTTTGTACTTGTCGGTGGTGCTGCCTGAGTTTAAAAGCAACCTCGAACAAGATGCTTTTTAACCTGGGGATGCCACCAGGAAAATGTGCCTGTTCTTTAAAGCAAATGGATCCTGACTTCTGTCCCACTCCCTCACTCCTTGTGGCGCCCAGTGGGAATGCTACATCACCTTTGCTTTAGAGCAGGAATTAAAGAAATGTAAATCTGGGATAATTCTGCCTGGCTGGATCTCACTCCAGAGCTCGGAGCTCCCTCGGCATATGCCCTTCTTTGGGACAGTGTCCAAGAGCAGCCGTGTTCAGATGCCTGGGGTGGAGGCAGGGAGCTTTGTTTTGTTGGGCTTTTTTTCCCCTCCTCCTTTGATGGCTTACGAAAAGTGCCAAATGATCTTGTCATGTTCCGGGTGATTCGGTGTGTGTTTCATTTGGAGCTGTGTATGCCCACAGGAGGTTAACTGGTGCCTTGTAAGATGGATCCTGATAAAAACCTAACCCAGCTGCGCCACTGTTTTGAAACGGAATTCTGGATGAGAATCCCAGGGTGTTGTATCTCCTGCTTTGCCAGAACATTTGTGAACGCTTTTTAAAATAACTCAGGGATTTTATGAGACTGAAATTGTTATTCTTCACCACATCATGAAATTTCCCTACATTTTCTTAGCAAGCATTTTTTACAGCCTTGGACTTCTAATTGGGAAAATTGGGACTCCTTTAATGCCAGGGCTGTATTTTAGCTAATGGAAGAACCTGACACAGCACTGAGATCAGCACTTTCTAGCATGTTTATCATACTGTTTTCAACCTTGGGTTGCGCTCAAATCTTCCTCTTCTTTCCCCTGGTCAGACTTGCCAAATCAAATCTGTTTTTTTTTCCTTTTCTCTGGAATCTGACCATGCCTCACTTTCCTCTGCTGGGCACTTAATGTTTCTCAGAGTGACATAACCCCCTGTTTATTCATTAGCTTGATGCCAGCCTCACCTTGTCTGCTGTGAGCTTATTTCTGGTTCCTCTCTGTCCCATGGCCCCCAGTTCTCCCCAGAACAGAGGGGCACCCCACAGCAGACTCCTTCTTTACCAAATTTTTGAATTCTTTCTGTCTGCTGTGTAAACTCCCAAGCTTGTCATTTTTAAAGTATTGTATCCTATTGCCCCATGCTGTGTGAATGCAGAATTTCATTGGGCTAATGCCTTTTTCTGTCCCTCAAATAACAGCTAGAGTTTCTTGTAAGCCTTATCACAAACTGCCTGCCTGTGTCTGAGGTCAGGTTTTCATCAGGTTTCATATTCCTAAATTATTGACTGAGTCCTCTCTTACTGAGCTGAGCATGAATTAGCAGCACAAATTTATTTAACTCAGCATTGCAAAGGCTCTTCCAAAGTATTTCTTCAGGATCAAGATAACCCCTGAAAAACTGTGCATCACATTTCCTGGCTGAAATTCCAGTGCTGCTAGAGGAGCTTTACCAATAAGGAGGAAAGACACAGACCAGTGGTGTTAATAAAAATATAAATGGTTTTCAGCCTAACATCCTGTGTGAACCAAAGCTGAGGATTGAATCACAAATTCATACTGTAAAAGATCAGAAGGAAACATCATAATCCAATTTGATTTTCTGTCCACAGACCTTCACCCAATCAATCCTGTGGTATAAAGCTGCTGTTTCTAACCTAGATAAACTCAAGTTATTAGGCTGTGTTGCTGTTGCAGACTGAAGACCAATTTTTTTCCTATCCTAGGGAATGATGCCATAATTTCTGAGGAAATGGAAAGTATCTCACTAGTTGATTGTTAAATTGTTCAACAAATTGAACATGCTATGAGTTTGAAATGTGAGATACCCCAGAAGAAGTGGGAAAGGTGGAATGCAGATGACAGTTGTACTCTTTGACCAGCATTTCACCTTTTTCACTTACACTGAGCCAAAAGCCAGCTAAAACCTCTGCATGCACTTTGATTGCTGCATTAAATGTGAGTCTGAGAAGCCTACACCGTATTTTTCTACATTTCTCCCAAGTGGGATATACATCAAGTGCCTTTTGCTTTCTATTTTGATGTAAAGAACTCTTGCTATACGTTTCATTTTTCTCTGCAATACAAAATAATCCCTCCATCTCTTGAAGTTTGCATTTTTGTGGAGTTCAGGGATAGTTCTTCCATATGAATCTTTCCCTTTGCATTGAGTGAGCTCTGACTGTGGTGTTCTCTGACATTTTCCCCTTACCATAGACTGTTCTGTATCTCTTAAAGGCAGTGAGCCATTCTGGGACTGATGTGACAAGACATGACAGGAAATTCCACTGAATAAAACAAATTATACACTAGAGATGTGCTGAACTGACTGAAAACAATTTGGACACCAGGGGCAATGGAAGGTGCTGAGAAGGCTGAGAGTAATGACATTTTCTTTTGGATTTTATTGAAAGTGTTTCAATGCACAATGTGGTGTAAATCAGTGATTGTGAGTTCTTTGGGTTGTGGCCCTTCAGGTTCCTTGTTCCACAGGGCACACACATGGATATGAGTGAGCCGAGCCCGTGAATTAATTGTAGCTGATAACGACTCATTATGATTTAGACTCTTATTGGAAAATTTATATATAGAAGTCTTCAATTTGTGCTTTGCTGAATAACATTTATGAAGAGAAATGGGTGATGTTTGTACCCAGGTTTTAATTCACAGTGTAATCAAGAAATCACATGCTTGGGTTGCAAAGCAGATTGTCCAACACATGTGATGTGATCAATGGAAAGATTTTGTTGAAAGTGATTTTACTTTAAATAATGATAAAGAATTTATGTCTGTTAAATACAACAAGTGAAAGACATAGTTGATGTGGGAAAGTATTTAAATACCCCCATAGGGAAGAAGGAGAAATCTAGTAAATGAATTAGGATTGTTTGTCATTTGTGTCTTCCAACTCCAACAATGAGGAAAATTTACTTGATTCGTCTTTGGCTTCTGTCAATTTTAAATCACTGTGCATCAGCTCCTTTTGTGAGGCACTTTGTAAGTGAGACGCAGGTGATGAGTTATTGCCAATAAACCAGGATTGCCATTCGGGCTGTACAGTAACAAAACATAAATTTCGCTTAATGTGCCTTTAAGAATGTGAGCTGAGTGGATGCGCTGCTGGCGATGAGTAACGAGTCGCAGCATCAGGACGAGGATCCGTTTGTCTGTCTCATCCTGTCATGTAAATGTTTGAAAAAACCCCGAGCAGCTAATACGGCAATCTGGCAGCAGTCTGCACCGAGCTCTGCGAGTCAAAGGCTCCTGCAGCAGAGCAGGGTGTTCACGTGGAGATTCTGCTTTCCCTGATTCCCTTTGGATGGCAGATGTGGAAGCAGAGCTGCCTTTGTGGAGCCAGGCGATCTTGCACCCACTGGCAGTCGGTCAGTACTGCTGGGAACGGCGATGGAAAGAGAGGGGTGAAGAGATTTTACACTTTATTTGAGGCATTTTCCTGTGGTGTGCTGAAATTAATCCCTAGAACAATACAAATGTTTCAAGTAACACCCAGGGAACGTCATTTGAGCTTTATGCTGACACCTGTCCAGAAGGAAATGTCAGGAAAACATTTAGGCATCAGCAGAGCAAGCTTTGTGATCTGGAGTTTAATTAATGCTTGAGATTTCTGCCTTGCATTGGTAGAAATCAGCAATGACCATTAGTGAACCTGCAGAATTCCTCCCTCGAAAGCCAGATTGGAATATTGTAATCATTCCTGCACCGATTTTCCTGTGTGTATTGCCAAGAAACTTCCTAGTAAGGCTGGGTTTACACAGGCGTTTGACCTGCCAATCTTAGTGGGACTGCTGACTTTGATGACAGAGATCCTGTTTGGGAGGCTCTATCAGCATCAGTCCAGGCTACCCATTAATTCAGTGGTGTTTGGTATTTTTTACAGTATTTCTTAAACTTTCTTTCACGTGAAATTCAGTAAAACCGACAGATTGAAATACACTATTGCATATGGTACTGTAATATTTAGGTTTTAATTGCATTTCTGAGAAAAAGTACAAACTTGAGTACTTGTCTCAATGGAAATATGAAGTAGATTGCAACCTTGAATGAACTGCAAAGCAGCTGAATTGAAGATGTTCTTGGAAAATGCAGAGATACTATTGTTCATGCATATGGGCATATCAACATGTGCAAATTATGCTGGTAAAACCAATTATTATATTTATAGACAGATTTTCAGAGGTGTATCCGTGGAGGTCAAGGAGCAGGCCCAGAAGAGCTACAGAAGAGATGATACAGCCTCTTGCTGTGGTCAGTACCAGATGCTTCATGAATAGCACAGCTTTTTATAGTGGGGCTGTACTACCACTGATGGTCAATCAAATTCACAATTCACACACGACTAACTTTATACTTTATTCTGTGGTAAGAGAGAGCTCCTGTAGTCTTTCCAGCCATCGAAATGATTTTTTTTTCCTAATCAGAATTATCAAAATCTGTTTCTTTTGTCTCTGTAACAATTTTGCATGGGGAGTACAGCGATAGATGTATTCCCAAAACACGGTGATTCATTTTTGTTAAATTGTTCATGTTTTTGGTTTTGCTTGCAGTTGAAGAGTGTCAAATTTTGTGAAGTTGGTAAAAATACTTGTGCCCCTGTATGTGCTGCTTTAACAGCGCTGGGCATGTTTTCCCTCCCACACAGCATTCTGGGAATGAGCTGTTGGTTGTGAGGAGAATTGTCAGCTTTTGCAAATTAGAAACCAGCTCCAGCCATCCACAAATGACAGAGAGATTTCTGAACATCCTTAGTGGGGAAGACAAAAAGAGAGGGGTTTTTGGGCTGTGTCTACATGGGCGTAGATGTGTGTGTAGTGTGCACGTCCACAGAGCGAAGAACATTGTTCCAAGTGGGTGTTTGCACTTCTCAAGAGATTTAAAATACCAGGCACTCAGCACAGGGATATGCTCTGTGTGCCAGGAAACAAATCTATATTAGCAACTGCAGAAAAATCAGTAGAATGTGTACGACTGCTTTGATAAAAAAGTCTTAAGGCAGAATGCATCTGAGAGGCATTTTCATCATTGTAAATTAGATATTGAAAATATTTTTTCCACAGACTAAAAATTTTTTTCTGCTCCTGAAGTCATTAGATTTTTAATTAAACTATGGAGTTTTTTGTTTTGTTTTAAGAGAAAGAACTTGTTTTGTATCTTTTCCAAGAACGAAAGGAAGAAACAACTATTGCAAGCCAAATGGTAGAACACAAGATATTTATTCATAGCAGGTTCAGTAAATAATGTTTCTGTGGCCAGTTCCAAGTGCTCTGTATAAAGGAAATACTTAACATTTTTGCTGCTCTTAGGATGTTACTTATTTAAATATGTAATGGGGTTTTTTTCTGTTTTATGATCATCTTTTACATCAAGTGTAATTATACTGGTTCTTGGTATTGCTCAGAGCCCATGTCAGGTTCTCGGTCCATTGTCCTGAAGCACTTGATTTTCTTTCCCCAAGTTTCTTTGGTAACTTGCTCTGTTGAATTCTAACTGGGGGCAGCATCTGTATGCAGCTCGTATTTTGAGGTTACTAAATAGCAAACAGTCATAAAGCACTGTCCTCTAGCTCTCCAGAATTACTTTTTTAACATTTAAACAAAAGAAATAACCCTAAATGCCGATATTAATTCACAGTGTAGTTTAACACCCAATAATAAATGCCAAGTGTTAATAGTAAATCTATGGAGACAGTGCCATATTTTGTCATCTAAATACCTTTAACTACCACAAGGTCTTTCAATATAATTAGTAGTGAATATTGAGCCCAGCCAGAAATATGGGATTCATCATTAAATTCAGAGGCTTCTTTATCTCAGTGAGTCTAATCACATGCGCACACAAATTGTTAATGGTGTGGGCTTTACTGCTTTCAGATCTCCTCTATTTGAAATGGAATAGCCTGCTTTGTGAGAAATAATTAGGTTTCATTGTTCTACCTGCATCAAGTCTTGTTGATAATCTTATGGTTTTAGCAATTCAGATCCAGAGAGCAGTTGGTGGTGGCGATGATGTTTCATTTTAAATCACAAAGTATTGTTATTTTTCCTCCTTTCTCCTTTGTATTTTCTTTCCTTTCCTTTCCTGTGACAGTAATAGATGTAATATCACTAACTTTCAAAGGGTGGATGTCAGTAATTAACGAAAGAAAACCATTTGGGTTTGCAATATGCAGATTTGAGAATATCTCCTTTGGCTGGCACATGCTGTAATGTTTTGCCGGACACTTCACCTATGCCTGTGCAATCAGAAATGTAAAGCCTCAGGGCAATGACAGCCTATTACATAATCATCTACAATTCTCAGTGATTTACAAACTCATTGTTTGACCTTGCTTTTTTTGGTTGGGTGAGTTATGATTATGCTTAAGGATTAATTAGCCTTCTGGTACTTGTTCACGTAGAAGAAAGAATTGCTTATCTGTAGCAAGGGTCATTTGCTGTGTCTTGAAGTCTCTGGAGAAACCCCTCTCATGTTTTTCGGTTTTAGGAAGTCCCAGAATTAATATAAGCTGAGGTTTTATATGAAACCAAGGGACTGCGTGTCAGGGACATTTAACAGATTTGTTGCTTGTAGCTCCAGAGGAGGGATCTTGGCTCTTTTGGCATAAGTACCAAGTCTCTTGTTGACTAATGCATTTCAAAATGATTTTGAGAATGAGATTCTTGTCCTGAATGCACAGTAGGAAAAAATAGCAATTGGACTGAGAAGTCACTATGAGATGCATTTCTCTGTCTACAGGGTGGAGGACTATATATCTTTTGTCCAGGTCTGCATTTCACATTTCCAAGCACATTCCTCACAGATTTCCAAAAGTGTGCACTGGCACTGCAGTGTGTGCATCCTCCACTGTCAGTGTCCTCTGGCTAGGAGAGTTCTAAAGCCCCAAGAAAATACCTGGTATTTTTTTCATTTCTTGTACCAGGGCAAATCCTTTGAGAATTTTTAATTGTTCACCTGGTATTGGTATGTCCTGATACTGGTCTAACCATACCCCAAATCTGTTGACCAATTCTTGGGTAAATTTTAATTTAAGTGTGTGTTCATCCTAAAGCCAGAACACTGCAAACACTTGTGGGAGTTATTCAAGAAGCAACTCCAGAGAGGGGTTTTCAGTCACTAGACTTGTGGGAAGATTTTCCCTATTTTAATGCCTGTAGTGTAAACAGACACTGACATCTACTTACAAATACTTTCATTAAGTTACAACTTCCCTGGGAAGAGGGGGAACATTAAAACATCACAATGGGAGCTGTTTGTTGTGAAATATTGGGTATTGACTGCATGAAATGCAGGACTCTCAGTGCATACGAGTGGACTTTAAAATCCCTTGCCCAGCACGAACAGATCCTAATCTATTTTTGCAGTACAGTCCCTGTGCTCCTGAAGTGCTGCTTTTTCCATGACACAGATCCATCTCAAACCCAAGGCTCTTTGGGATCCTCGGGAGAAGTGATGTTTTGTCTGCATCTCCTCAGCTAAAGCGTGGTTGATGTGATGCCTGCACAGGGTATAATGGCCGAATCGGGACTTCTGAAATTTATACAATATTTCAGTAGATAGAGCACTCACCCAGGCTTGCAAGACTGAAACTCTGGGCTCTTTGTAGCCTCAGGGAGATCAAATTCATACCTTTCATTTCTCATTAAAGCGCCCTAGGTATGCAGCACAGAGGGCATTGTCCACTCCAGTTACATCTCTGTCATTCTGCTAAAAACCCCTACAGGTCCTTGGGCTGAACAGACACAGTATGTCTGTGGTTCAGTCACCGAGGCAGCCCGGGTCAGCAGAGATCTCGGCCCAGTTACTAATCCAAGTTCAAAGTGCCTTTGGGCAAAACACTCCGTGTAAAAACTATGAGCAGTCGCCAGAAGAGGGATCAGCCCCCAGCCCCCTCTTCCCGCTTGTCCTAAAGAGGTGTTCTCACCCCTGGACTGCAGATTGTGCTGCCCTGCTCTGGTTCCAGTCACAGAGGTTTTCCACGGGGCTGTGCAGTGTGGAGAGTGCTTCTGGCTGAGGGCAGGTGGCTGCAGCATTGCAGAAATGGGGAAAAGATGAGAGTTTGGACCCTTTTGTGCTGAGAACGCTGTGGAAGATTCACCTCGTTTTCTCCACAGTGTATGAAAGAGAAGTGACTCACATTGCTTCCTTCCATTATGCTGGGGTTTTTTATAGGAATGACCCTCGCTCACTTGTTTGAAAGGAATGATTTCAGTGCATAAATGTAGTAGCAGATGATTATTTTGGGACTGGCTGTAGCAATATAAGAAGTAACCACCACGCTGCCTTTTTGCGTTGTTACCTTTTCTCTGTAAGAGATTACTGCCTCCAAAGCAGACATCCTTACTCCCCGTCAACCCAGAGTCAGCCAGGTTAGCCTGAACCAGCATTAAAAGTGATTTCAACTAATCTGTTTGACTTGTTATTAAACTGGCCTCGTAACGTTCACCCAAGCTGACAAGAGGGCTCTGCTCTGGGGAAGGCAGTGCCTCGCAGAGAAGCAGAGGGAGCGTGGAGCAGTAAGTTCTCCTGGGGTTTCAGCCTGCCTGCAGGCTCCCTAAATCACAGAGCCTGCTGGAACTCTGAGTTCCTGCCTGACTCCTGCAGCCCAGAGCGAGGCACCTGAGCCCACAGGGAGCTGGGATTTATGGCACTCTCGCTGCTTCAGCTACTTGAGGGTGTGAGGTGCTGTGAATCCCTCACAGAGTGCCCGATTTCCCTCCGTGTGCTGCCAGAAAATGCCTCTTAGAATGTCACGAGTTGCAGCTTGGAAGTCAGCTGCTTAATCTTGAGGTTGTTACGTGACCAGTGTGGAAGTGCCCAGGTCTTTTTGTATATTCAGATCCTCGTTGTTTCCCCCTCACTTACTGCTTTTACCATATAGTATTTAGTAAAAACAATGAGGAAAAGAAAAGGACCAAACAAATAGGGCTGTTCTATCCCACCAGTATGATGGAACAGTTAAATTAATGGCTAAATCTAATTAGGAAATGAAAAATTACAGCTTGTCTGCTGCCAATACTAAAGCAAATGGACTGTGAGATAGAGCTATGGTTACACTCCAAAATGATCTTCCCATTGTTGAATCTTAAGGTGGCTTTGCCGCCTGCACTTGGAAATGAAATAATCCTAGCAATTATGGTTTGCAATTTGTGAGTGGTTTGAAATGTAGTGGCTTTTACTATAATAAATGGATTATTGTGTGTTGACAAAGTACAGGTTTAATTAACAGTGACAGATAAAGCTATTGCATTTAGAAGCTGTTTATATTAGAAATTACCTGATAAAAAGGGGGGTTTAAGCATTCTAAATACTCAGTTATGCATTGCCATCTTGATCTGCTACCATATGTATTCATCATTGCATGGATGTTGCTTGGAATCACAGCAAGTTTTTCTGAGACATCAGACTGTCATAATAACTGATGGATCAATGGCTTGATTTACATATTTATTATGGAGAAACTGCTCGTTTTCATCAACATAACTTAGATCCTATGCATCCTTTGTCTAAAGTTAATTTGAAAATATTAATTTTCCAGTGACAGCTCAGTCTCCTTGCTGGTTAATCCCTTAATTTCACATCTACCTAGGAGTGACATTTAGTGAAATGAATGAGAAATGGTAACTTCAGGATGTCATTGTCCTTACTGACTAAGAGCAAACAGGCAGCCCAAGAGAGGCCTGGATAGCTGTACAAAATATATCAATCACAAAAACAAAAGCTAATTGCCTTCTATTTTTATTCCTTTACGTAAGAACATAACTTTAAAAATATCTCCTTCTTTAGTTTATTAATTTTCTGAAGCCTAAACCCACATATTTTTAGAAAAAATAATCCTCAAAAGGAAAAAAATGTGCCATCTGTCAGAACTAGAAATGTTGTTTTACTCTGCACATTTTGTTTTCAGTGTCGTATTCAGCATCATCTGGATCACAGTGTCTTAATCCTTCAGCACAGGAATTTGCACAGAGGCACTCTTGGATCTCAGGGAAAATAGTCGCTGAAGTGTTTTAATGATTAAAAAATGTTGATGTTTCTCTGCTTTGTTAATTCCCTGCTTTCCCTTAATTTTACCGATTTCTGCAATTCAAGGTAGCAAAGGTGTTCAGAGGAATACAGATAAGATGAGAGGAAGGAAAAAGCTGCGAGGGAGCGGCTCAGTGCCTTCTGTGTTGTTGCACTTTGCATGGTAGACCTGAATGGGCAAGGTAGGGAGAAAAAGAGAGGAATTACAATGAGGAGATTAAGAAATTGGAGTATAAAAGGACAGAGAGAGGAGTGGGCAAGATAAGCGTGGCACATGCAAAAAGGATCACATTCCTGGGGATGTTGGTGGCTAGAAGTGTTGGCAGGTACTTAACCCTTGGCAACCTCTTAGAAATTAGAAAAGCTTTATAAAGTCATCTTGAATTGCCATTGCTGCTCGTATCTTTGCAGATTCCTTCCATCCAGGTTGTTTCTTGTTTTGTTTTCTGGTGGCGTGCATCAGGCTTTTCTCTAAAGCAGTGCTGTTATTTGCCCAATGCATCCTGCATCAACCCTGGAAGCTCTGCCCGTGGCCTAAGGGTATCTCCACCAGGATCTCCCACCTCCTCCTGGGTGAGCCCTGTGCAGCCTTACTGCTGCTCCCGAGGATTTTACTGATGGGACCTGAATACCTGCTTTGTTTGGGAAATGGATTTTAAGAATGAAAACGAGATTTTTTTTTGTTTTGTTTTGTTTTTGTATGCCATCAGTTTAGCACATACATCAAATGTGTGCTGATAGGGACAGTGAACATGATTTTAGCCTCCAGCCTGTTTCTAACTTTAGTTTGGTAGAGGTTCAATCTAGTTCACTTATTTAGCTCGCCTCTGTTGCATGACTAAAGATCTAAGGGAAAAGTGCTTAGAGTCCCAGCATCTGTTAATTTAAGCTATTTAAAGTACAGATGAATCAGAGGAAAGGATTTTTTAAACCAGTTTCTTAGAGGGTTTGCTCCACTCACTGCGTGTGTCTATGTTGAAAATCATAGAAACTATTTTAAAATTCCAAGTTACAAAGCAGCCATTAGAAAAATGATTTTGAGTCAACGATTTTCATACCTCCCGTGATACAGTAATGTGCTCCACTGGTGGGAAGGTGCAGTGGTGAGACTGGAAATGCCTGTAAGGTATTGTTCTTTCTCTCAGACAAAAACCCCGATGGCTGCTTAAAATTGTTGTATGTCATGGATGCTACACAGGCAGTTAAAGTCTCTCTGAAAATGCGCTGCTTCTGGAGTTTGTAGGCACTACAGGAAATTTAATTGAAGCAGTTTGGGTGGTGTTATAGGACATAAAATCAGAGATGTTCCTTACTCTTATTACATACTTAAAAATATTATCTTAGAGTGTTCCCTAATAGTTTCTTATAATTTTGCCTTGGTTTTAAAAAACGTCTTTGAGTACAAATAGATGAAAATTCCCTTGGTAACTAGGGTAATTACAGAGATTTTCAATTACCAAACTGCACGTTCACTGACTTTTCATTTATATCTTTCTCTTAAAATGAAGTTATATTACAAGATGAAGTAGATGTATCTTCTGTTTTGGCTTCTCTTCATGTTCTTGAGAATTTGTTTTTCCTTTGGGTGCTTTTCTGTTGGCTCTCTGCTTACTTTTTTTGTTTTTTTTAAGTTGTTCCATACTGTGAGAACAAACACACCATGACTGCATTCTCCTCATCCAACCCTAACCACTGTCTCTCACTGTATGTTTGTGATGTGGATGTTTCTTCCCGTTTTGGATTGGGATATGCATTTTTATTTGTGTATGTATTCACAAACACATACTCAGAATTATACATATACATTATGTTCTCATGTCTACTCAAAGCTATAGCCTTGCACATTTCACAGGAGCAGAAACACACCACAAGCCCCTCCACAGTAGGTTAATGTGAGCTGAAGAAGCTGAAGTACTTGCCACAGATACAATTTCAAAATTAATGTTATTGAGCTGCATGTATTTGGTGAATATTCCATAACAAGAGGAGTTCCACATTAAGCCAAATGAACCGATTATGAAAATTGGAGGATAAAATAAATGTTAAATTTGCAGTGTTGACAAAGTGATGGTGCCGTTAAAAAAAAAAGCCGAAAATGTTGGGGGCTAAATTCAGGGATTGTGTGAAAAGCACCTTGTTATAGCCCAATCTTTTCAAAATTTACTAATGCACTTTCAAGCATGTTTTTCAATTAGCTAAATATCACAGCTGCATCTTGCACCTCAGGAAGTCAGTGTTAGCTCTGCTTCCATGCTGAGAGGCCAGAGGGCTTTGCTGCAGAAGGGAAAGGAAACCAACACTAAGCTTTAAGGCGAGACAGTCGATTGCCTTTTTTCTGTTTGCTACCATTCCTCCATCTTTCTGGGCATGCAAATAACACCAATTTACATTAAAAATGTATGCAGATAATTTTTACTTCTGTTTATGTCACCATTAAACGTGACTGTCTGTGATTTACCGTTGCGGTTTTAATCTTGCATTAATGCGGCTGGTTGTAATTATTTGTCTTTTTAATTGAAATAAAGTAGGAAAGAGAGGTTTCCGGAATTTGTTATTTGGACAAATATTTCTACACTTGTTTTGAAGTAAGCATCTAGCTATGGTGAGTGGGACTGCAGGACAGAACAGCCCCCTGTGACTGCACAGTTTATTATGGAGCTGGAAATCTCAGTGAGGGCATGGCCCTGGAAAAAAATGACAGCTTTCTACCTGTGTTGCAGTAGAAGAAATAATCTGTGGAAATACCAAACTACAGGATAAAGTCTTCTTTGGAGCAGAATTATTTAGTTAGCTTTGCTTTCCTTCTTTTGTAGTGGTACACAGAGCCTATTTTAATTTTACAATATTTATAGTGTGCAGTTATGATTGTCTTTAAAAGCTGTGGGGTGTGAAATAGGAATATATGTATTTTTTACATTAAAGGGTTCAGAAATGCCTTTCCTAAGGAAACTGTCAGTGGTGCTGGAGAATATCAAAGTCAGTGTGAAGCTGTTATGCTAAAAACTAACTTTTCATTCAATTTCTCTGCCTCTGCATTTGAAATCTTGATAAAGGTTGAAAGTTTAGAGGTGACTGATACAGTTATGGATGCAGGGACTGTTTAGCTAATTGGCAGCACTTTGAATAAAGGTACCATTTATAAATTATTCATTGATATATATTCCATGATTAATAGGTGGAGCTCAGTTCTTCAGCTCATTGAAAAGCATATTCAAATTGTTTCAGTAAATCTGTAACAGATGCTGCTCTAACAAATTGTTATAAAACACATTATAATGTGGAGATATAACTGAAGCAATATATATCATTTCACTGTTATTCAGTGTCACTGTCTTCTTATATAATTTCTCACATCACTGTGACACTGAATAAAGTAGGTTTTTCTTTCCTAATGAGGAATGAAACCATATCCTATTTGTGAAATGCCAACTCCATTAAAATCACTGGTGAAATTTCCACTGGCATTACGTGTTCAAGAGTACAATTCAAATTTCTGTGCTGTAAATTGGTGTGAGTGTCCTGATGTCACTCTAAGAAAAGGTTTATAGATAGAATAATAATGTTGTGGTCAATGCATATTAAAGTTATTTCTTCATTGCTACTTCCAAGCCCCTTTGTTGAAGGAAGAACTTAAGTTTTCAATGGAAGTTCCAGTCTTGGTTGTACTCATTCAAGCCTTCCTCCTCCTTTCTTGTGAAGAATCATCTTTTGTGAGTCTCTGAAGTCACTTCAGGCTCTCTTCTTGCTCCTCCATCAGTGGGGGATGATGGTGGGCAGTATTTTCTGCTATTGTCTGTCTCCATGCTTTGTCTCACAGTCACCCAGGTTCACTGCTGTTCTCTCTAAAGGGGTCTAATCCTGCAGATTTGTGCACTGTACTCTCTTTTGCAATCTCCCACTGAGGAGATAGTCACATCCATATCACCCAGGGATGGCAGCAGGATTGAGACCTTGGATTGGAAAGTATCATTACTGTGGTTAAAATCTGTCCAAACACACTGAGAATCCAGAAGTCAGAGCCATTTTGGATTATTTTCACGTGAATCTTCTGTTGTCAAGGGTAATGAATTAACCTATGACTCAGAGAACATGAAAATGTTGCAGTTCAGAGAGTTGTACAAAGTTGTTGTATAGATTAATATATTTGAACTTTTCAAGGGTCCCACAGGTTACTGGCAGGCACATTTGGGGAATTCAGAAAAACAGATGGTCAATATTTACAGGAGAGACTCAAACAAGGTGATTAGGACAACAAAAAGGGTGATACAAAATTCAAGTTGCCTGTGGAAAAATGACTGTGGAGCAGGTGGGGAGAAAATGACAATGTGCCATTGAACTAAAACGCAGCCTCCTGCTGTGGTTTGGGGGTGGTTGCTGCTTTGAGGAGGTGGGTGCAGTGATGTGTAGCCTCCCTGCTGGACAGCACCACATTTTCTGAGAGGAAATTCATGTCATCAGCTTCACAGACAAAACCAGACATTTACCTGAGAATTCCAGAGCAGCCTGTGCGAGATACAATATACGTTGAATGATATTTTCCCGGAATTTCTCTTCATAGCTTTCAAATGCATCATTGACTTGCAAAATTCCCCATTAGGGGCACGCTTGCAGACCACCACCTACCAGAGGAAGGCAGCTCGTGTGGATCAACAACTGTAGCACTTGCAAATGCATTTCCTGTAAGAAATAGCTTCTCGCTCCACGACTATCACAATTCATGGATTCTCTCTCCATCTGTCTCAGACTCCAACATATTTCATCCCGTGCACCAAATGTCCCCAGGGAAAGTGTGGGTGAAAAGAATCCTCCGGCACTAAAATGAATTCACACAGACAATTGGTGAAAAAATACGAAAATAATATTTTCCCCAAGACGAGAACTCCATTTCCAGCCTCTCTCACAAATCCTTAAGGAATGTCTACAAAATACCTTCATGAGGCTGTGTTGGGAGAATAAGTCACATCTATTGGACACTAAACCCAGGACTCCACAGAGGTTTTATTGCACATTATAATTTTGATTTCCATTAGTTTCTTGTATTCCAGAGGCAACAATTCCCTGCTTTATTTCCCCATCTTCTTGTCCTGATCATCTTGTTTTAGTCCCTTCTGCGAATACTGAACATCTCTCTTTTTCTGAATTCCTTAAACAGCTTAGGTGAATGTGCACAATTTGTCTTAACCCTGTTTTGCTTGAAGGTTGCTGCTCCCACACCAAAACTGAAGGAAAGCTTCTGTACAAGTCCCTTTTTTTTNGTGGCCAAATGGAAATGCAGGTGTTTAAGTCCAGAACTCGTGGCTGAAAAGCTCCAGTTTTGCTTTTGTGAGTACATTGCTATGGCGTGTGGACAAACACCAGTCACTTTCAGCTGCGTTAGTGAAAGCACTTTTTTGTTAAATACAGGAAAAGGGTGCCCAGAAATGGCTGACACTGTGTGGGTTTGGGTACTGAAGGCATTGCTCTTCTCCAAATGCTGCAGCTGCTCACTGAAAACCTTGGGGCGTCTGTGCTGTGACTCAGCATGTCTATTTTAGGGGTCTTAATTTCCAAAATTCTGTTGATAACTCTATCAAAAAAGGGCTGGTTACACAACAATTGAGTTAATTCCCAAAGAAAACAGCTAAATGCTAATTTTTAAAATGTAAGCAAAATATTTTTCAATAATTCATAGTGTTAAATAATGAGCTTCTTTCAGGAAATTTCTCCTGAAATTTTTTTAGATGTAATAGGGTAAAAATTCCCTTTGTATATTTAGAGGTCTGAACACAGCAAATTGTTTATACATATTTATTAAAAATCATAACTACCTGTTATGTCTTAAGAGCAAAGCCTGGTACCTTTAGACAAAAGACAGTGGCAATATGGCTCACTGGAGATTGTGGGACTTTCTTCAAACCCATAAAAGTAAATATTACTTAAAGGAAATTAGGTATTTGTGAAATCAGAGCTGGAATTAAGCCTCCAAAACATTCAGGTTTTTTCTTCATAGGATTATTTGGAGGAAAATGGTTCATATGAGTGGGAAACTTCCTAAATTACTTAAGGTTCTCTCAAAAGTCATTCTCTGGCTTTAGTTTAAAAGAGTGTTTTACTGGAGGTGTGTTGCTGAAATAACAACTCTATAAGGTTTCATATTTCAGTTATTTCCAGGGCTCTGTTTACAAGTAAAAATGCCTTGGTATGTTAGCGGGGCAGAATAAGGATTTTACTGTCAAAGGTTTTGTGAGAACTTTTCATTTATAGGCACAAGAATAATTAAATTTTGGTTATTCGTTAGTCAATATTTGTTAGTCAACCTTTTTAATTAGGTTTTTTTTTTCTTTTGCTTTTGTCCTTTTTCTCTCTAGAACTCTTAAATGAGCAATGGTTGCGTATCTTTAGAAGGATATCATAGCAACCAAGACATGGGGAAGACAATAAATAAGAAAGTACAGTCCAGCAGTTTGTTGTAGCAGAGGTTAATCAATGGAACTGCAGCTTCGATCGCAGAGCCTGAATTCATTTCTTGTATTTGATTTTCCCTCCAGCTACCATTACAATTTACTTTATATTAAATGACTTCTGATGAGAAGATGACTTTAACCTCTTTTCAGTCCTGTCCATTCAGTGCATTATTGTGGACTGTAGATTAAACAAAACCTACCCTGACAGAAGTAAATTTAGGCAATGTAGTTTCATTTTGTGATGCCAGAGTAACTCTTCGTTACCAAGTACCTTTCTTCATTAGCTGAACTTGATNACCAAAACTGAAGGAAAGCTTCTGTACAAGTCCCTTTTTTTTCTCACAACCACATTACCTGTTCTAATAAGACTTTCCTTGCAGCCCTTATTTCACTTATATCCTTAGATGGTGTTGATTAAAGAAACAATAATACCACATCCTGGGGAAGAGAACAGTGAGCTCTTTTCCCTTCTTTCAGCACTGTGCTGTGCAATTGCATGTGCCTATATGGAGATACATATATATATNTTCTCCTGAAATTTTTTTAGATGTAATAGGGTAAAAATTCCCTTTGTATATTTAGAGGTCTGAACACAGCAAATTGTTTATACATATTTATTAAAAATCATAACTACCTGTTATGTCTTAAGAGCAAAGCCTGGTACCTTTAGACAAAAGACAGTGGCAATATGGCTCACTGGAGATTGTGGGACTTTCTTCAAACCCATAGAAGTAAATATTACTTAAAGGAAATTAGGTATTTGTGAAATCAGAGCTGGAATTAAGCCTCCAAAACATTCAGGTTTTTTCTTCATAGGATTATTTGGAGGAAAATGGTTCATATGAGTGGGAAACTTCCTAAATTACTTAAGGTTCTCTCAAAAGTCATTCTCTGGCTTTAGTTTAAAAGAGTGTTTTACTGGAGGTGTGTTGCTGAAATAACAACTCTATAAGGTTTCATATTTCAGTTATTTCCAGGGCTCTGTTTACAAGTAAAAATGCCTTGGTATGTTAGCGGGGCAGAATAAGGATTTTACTGTCAAAGGTTTTGTGAGAACTTTTCATTTATAGGCACAAGAATAATTAAATTTTGGTTATTCGTTAGTCAATATTTGTTAGTCAACCTTTTTAATTAGGTTTTTTTTTTCTTTTGCTTTTGTCCTTTTTCTCTCTAGAACTCTTAAATGAGCAATGGTTGCGTATCTTTAGAAGGATATCATAGCAACCAAGACATGGGGAAGACAATAAATAAGAAAGTACAGTCCAGCAGTTTGTTGTAGCAGAGGTTAATCAATGGAACTGCAGCTTCGATCGCAGAGCCTGAATTCATTTCTTGTATTTGATTTTCCCTCCAGCTACCATTACAATTTACTTTATATTAAATGACTTCTGATGAGAAGATGACTTTAACCTCTTTTCAGTCCTGTCCATTCAGTGCATTATTGTGGACTGTAGATTAAACAAAACCTACCCTGACAGAAGTAAATTTAGGCAATGTAGTTTCATTTTGTGATGCCAGAGTAACTCTTCGTTACCAAGTACCTTTCTTCATTAGCTGAACTTGATTTAATCTGCTCTGAAGTGTTTATTTTATCCTTGTATGGACCTATAAAGTATTTACAGAAGAATGAAAAATATCATTGGCACAAAAAATGTAATGAAAGCCTTTTCCAGGGCTGAGGCACATAATTTTATAATGTCCAATATTCTTTTCCCTGCCTTCCTTCTCAAAGGTACTGTATCTTTTCCCTCATGTGTTTCACGGAGGCACAAGCTTGCAGAAATAGTCAGCTAGGTCTGTATTTTTTTGTGTTCACTGGTCAAACTTCAGAGTAACCTGCCCCTTTGAGGTGCCTCTTCTAATTTTTCACTAGATCAGCTGCCAACAAGATATTTTTTTTATCCCTGTACAAGACGATGATGATAAAAGCATTCTCTACGTGGGACTGATAAGAAACAAATAATCTCACAAACGAAACGTATAGCCTTTCCAAAAGGCAGGATTATCACTTGTGTGAAGTAATACTGGGGAAAGCGATCAGTTGAGACAAAATAATCCGTGGGCCAGGAGCAGGAAGTGTGTGGGATCCAGAATCACCCCTGGGCAGTCAGAGAGTGGGTGTAGGACACTTGCACCGAGTTTAGAAACACAAGTAGTAGCAAGTTTGTGGGCGCAACCAGTCAGAGCTCTGCTGGCTGTCCTTGAGGAATGTTGTTGTTGTTCACCAGTGGGAGCCCAGCTGTGGTTCCCTGGAGCTTTGCAGTTCCAGGAGAGCTGCCTGTCTCTCGCCATGGTGTGCACAAGGAAAGCTGAGCTGGTCTGGGGAGCTGCAGAGGTTCCTGCCGTGGCTGGTGTGAGAGCAGACGTGTTGTGTTCCGTCTCCTGCTCTGCCTTGCCCTGGACTGCCAGCGAAGAAATGGGCTGGAATCCTCCTGTGCTGCATTTGTTTCTCCCAACCATTCCTACCTGCTCCTCCATTTCTACAGCTGCACTTTGCCATCTTCCACCTCTTGCTCTCCCATCCCAAATTCTTCTTTGTTTCTTGCACCCATTGACAGAGATGAATTTATTCCTTCCATTGCCTCTTGGCATTTAGTTCATATTCTGCTCTTATTCTCCGTGTTTCTTTCTTACCTGTAGATTTATTTTCCTCAGATTATTGTATTGTTTTCTTTTCTTGCCCTAAGTTGGCACAGCTGCCATCTGACTTTTCTTTGTGTGATGTATCTTTTTTTCTCTATTCTCATGTTCTGCAGTGTGTGAAATGCACTGAACTGTGGAGTTGCCAAGAAGCATCAAACAGTGAGGAAGAGATAAAAGTATTGAACTGCAAGAATGTACTTTAAGCTCTGTGTGCTGCCACAGACAGGACTGGTTCCCTATTGTACAGTTCTACTTGTGTTGTATAAGTTTTAGGACTAATTATGACATATGTTGCTCATTCATTTTTGCTTTCTTGGGCATAAAATCCAATTCCACCTGGGAGAAATGTTCTTTCTGAACACACTTTTCACCTGTAGGGCAGCCCCAGAAAAGAAAAGCAGTGAACCTGAACAATTTGAAATCCTAGCTTTGCAAGCAAATCCAATAACATACCTTCTAACAGTCTGTGCATTTTCAAACTTGACTTTAGTCAAATGTACGTATTAGTAACAGTAGGTTGTTAGAAAGATTTATCTTCAAGGGGTTGTTTTTTTTGCTTGAGTACTATTTGCATAAATGTTTATAAAGCATGATTTTAGAGTTTGCACAGACTTTTCCCATCCCTGTTACACTTTAATCCTTGCCTTCTTGCCAATTTAGAAAAAGAAACCTACTACAGTCAAAGCATTACCATCACTCTAAAAATGAGTTTAGCTTGTATTTACTGAAAAATTGAGAGGGAGCTTGCAATAAGAATCTTTTTTTTTTTTTATTGATGAGAAGAATAATTTTAGAACTACAGATATTGCATAAAAGCAGTTTTATTTGCCTTGTATTGTTTACAAGATGCAAGGGAGGTTTAAAAGAATAGTATCTAATGTACAGTAGCAGAAGGCAGGAAATTAAATTTATTGCAGACTTCCTCCTCTTTGTTTCTTTCCAGAGGAAAGCAGAAATTTTCTACTTGAGCAAGTGAAGCTTGAAAGGTTTTAAAAAAACCCCAAAAACCCCAACACTTCCCCTTCCCCTCATACTTTTTTTTTTTAAAGAGCAATATATGTACTGCAGTAGTTCCATGTGAAAGAATATAGGCACTTTAAAAAATAGGTATTTTATATGTAATTATTAGCAATACGCACTTGCAAAGAACGATTGAGCAAAGTTAAAAGTCGTAATGTGAGTTGTGAATGTGAAAAGAGAAAACTAGTGGGGTTCAAGACTAGGAAATGCAGTGGTGAGGTCTGTAGTGATGCCCAGGTACTGGGTGCTCCTGCCAGCCGTGGAACAGCCCATCCCTGTACGTGTGTGCTCTGGAGTGGCTCATCAGTGATGATTTAGATACTCTGGGCTGTTGAACAACTGGGAGGTGACAACAGCACACCTGAGCAGGTTATTGCTTCCTGCAAGATGAGAAGCTCTGCCAAACAGAGCACCGGGGAGGAATCCTGAAGTACTTGGAAGTGCCTTTAAGTTTCGTACTTAGATGGGTAATGGTGACTGCAGGCTGGTGTCTCGCTGCTCAGGATGGTGTCTCGCTGCTCAGGATGGTGTCTGTGCCCTTCGGGACCAGTTTTCGTCAGCCGCTGCTCCTGCTCAAACTCATCCCCAGCAGCCTGGTCCCAGCAGACCCACACACTTCCCTGTCTGGCTGTGCAGTTATCTCAGCGTGTGACTCGTCTGTGTGAGCCACCTCCAGCAAGTCACTTCATTTAAAAATCACTTTTCCCACTTGGGGACAGAGTGGTGCCTAATTCATAAGCGCACTGCTCAAAGTTGCTGCAAAGCAAAGTTAAATGAGGAGGTCCATAAAAACTCACTGCGCTCCATTTACTTGGCAGAAAGGCATCTCATTTATAAGAGAGCCCACAGTTGTAGGAGCTGAATTTGGGCGACTCAGCCCTCTAATTCTCCTAGAACAGAGAGCATTGCTTCTTCATTTAGCAAATACTCAGCTGCGCTTGACCTCCTGGCCATTTCTTTCCTCTTCCTTTCCTTCTGTGAGATTTTGTCCTCCTTCCCTGACCTGTGTCCCCCAAAGGCCAGTTCTGCTCAGTAGCATTCAAGGTATGGCTTAACATTTCCTGCTGCTGAGGCTGTGAGTTGGTCATGCTGCACGTGCTCAGCTGTGTGGTGCCATTGGGAACATGGAATCACAGATGTGATTCCCTTTCTTTGCTGACCGTGGTCTCCCTTTGCATCTCAGAAGTGTTTTCTGATTAGGTTCAGTTTTAAGAGTGAGCTCAAGAATGGGTTGAAAAATTCAGTTTTTTCCAAGTTTCCCATATGGCAGTTCTCAGGAATATAAAAGTTCTTTGGATTGCAGACCACCATTCTCTCTGGTTCTTCTTGTTTCCATACTTGTAGGATCATCATGGATATAGACAGTGCAACAGGAATTTTCATTTCCAGAAGAAAGTGTTATTTTCTATTCTGCACATGTTTTAATAGCCCTTGAGTCTTTTCTGAAAGTCTGCAGGGGAAGGATTTGGCTCAACACATACAGTAACTCTACTGGACTTTTAGATATGAACTCCAGCAAGAACAACGAAAATCCTTTTAGTTGGTTCAAGTGTCTCAAGAAGCAAAGACTTGAACTTGACTTTCGTGTTCTGAAATAAAAAAATGCAAATCTGCAAACAGCTTCTCACAAGTTTTTCTTTGGAAGTTGATACCCTGGGTCCGTATTTATTCTTTAAACTGCAGTAGCTAGCAACAGAAGCTGTGTAGGTGTTAAGGAAAAGAAAAACAGATTACATTACAAAGCAAGATGCACACTGTTTGAATGCATCAATAATTCCCTTTTTCTTCTCTTTTTGCAGCAGTCCTGAAAAAGATACAAATATATTCTGCAATTTAGACTTGAACTGTTTATGGCAGATGTACATTAATATAGAACCCTTTTCTTCATGCACACTTGGATGAGCCAGATTTTTTGCAGAAATAATTGGGCTAATTAAAATTGAGTGAATGTTTTAATTTCCTTTAAATACAACAACATATTTTCTACCTGTATCAGCTGTGTATGCCTTGCTTGTTTTGAGATACTGGAAAGAACGCAAAAGAACTGACTGCATTACATGGAGGGAGCTAAAATTTTTCCAGTGCTTTAATATTTTTTCGTTTAAAATGTCCTGTTCAATCAAAATAGTCTCATCCTAAACCTTTCCCTCTGTCTCTTTCTACATAAAACTTTAATGTGCACATGGTATGGACATTATTTAGGTTAATGACAACCTTGGCATACTCAGTGATTTAATTTGTAGTGTTTAGTAATGAATAATTGGGCTTTAATAAGGGACAATCACTTGTCGATACATTTCAGATTGTTATGCAGGTCAGAGACACTTGGCTTGCTTTGTGTTCTTCCTTGGGATCGAGGCATTCAGTCTTGGAAACTGCAAACTTCATCCTCTCCAGCTGCATTTTAAATGAAAACAGATTTACTCCTTAATTTCACTTTTTTTCCAAACTGTTTTGTCTTGCTGCTTTTAGTAGTGGATTAAGAGGATAGTCAAACATCTATTGATTTCAAGGAATACTGTATCAGATACTCATTTAAATTGTGCTAGCATCTGTTTTTTCTTACAAAGTCACTCCCCCTGCCCATCTTTTCCACTTGTACAGTGTCTTCGATTGCATCAATATCACCCAGATAACATTCCACAGCTTTCATCAGTCCTGCTCTACTCCTAGCATTATACTTTTTTATTTTTCCTCAATATTTGCTTCCAACGATGATTACCTGAGTCCTGGTCTGTGTGGGAGTTTTCTAACTCTCATTAATGACTTTTCATCTCTGTCATGAATCATGCTGTTAGTGTTCAATAAATATGAGCAAAATAGAATTATACAAGGTTTGTTTTTTTTTTTTCCTAACTGCTGCAACAGGGATGTAAATTCAGTTTAAAAGGTTTGTTCAGCTTGCTTGGGTTGAATGCTTGCCTGTTAAACTCAATGGAAGTTTGCCATTTTCTTTTGCAGAACTGTGATTTCCATTGCTGTTCCCTCCACCACCCCCTTTCTTTTCAAATAAATTATCAGTGCGATTCACCCCAGCGTGGTCCCTGGAAACCCTCATTTTCCTCCTTCTCCTCTTTACTCACATTTTGCTGTTCTCTTCTTCTCCAAAAGCTGTCAGCTTTCCTGTTCTGTGTTACTGTCCATATCAAAATACCCAGGGCTTTTCTCTGTCTTGTCATTAAATTTAGCAAGACTTGAGTATCCTTCCATCAGGATG
This sequence comes from Melanocharis versteri, assembly GCA_013397845.1. Lineage (NCBI taxonomy): Eukaryota > Metazoa > Chordata > Aves > Passeriformes > Melanocharitidae > Melanocharis > Melanocharis versteri. The sequence continues at coordinate 386,710 of VZTG01004475.1, forward strand.
GTGCTTTACATTGTATATTTCTGTGAACAGGCAGAGTGTTTAAGAAATACTTCTCTTAAAGACAAATACCCACAACTAAGTATCTCTGGAAGTCACTTGGATCACCATGGAATATTGCTTAGGTTTGTGCAGGGTCCTCTGAAGAGATTAAGGCTTCACATGCAGAGACAAGGTACTTATCTGCGCTCACAGTAAAGTTTTGTAGTCTCTCAGTTCAGATCTACACAGTTTTCTTCTTCAGACTCCTGTCTGCATCACTGCTCGGTGAATATTCTCCTGCTAAGATCAAGATGTGTTGCTCACATTGGGGAGACAGAAGAAGACACACCAAACCAAAATACATTCTGTCACTGGGGAAAACTAAACAACTAAATAGAAATTCTGCTTCAAGCTGCCATTGCAGCTCAGTATTTCTGTTTGGATGAGAGGGAGTTTTGTACCCTGAACATCTCCTTGAAAGGCTTCAGCAAAAGTGCTTTGCATCATGGTAGAAATGCCATGGATGAAAAAGCAAAAAATTGTATCAGTGAGGGATGAAGACATGCAGCACCTCGTCTGGAAAGTGCTGCACAAACAGGGACTGCTCCTTTTGGGGCTGAGAGTTGGGACTTTGAGAGGAATATACTGTCCAAGTCACTGTTATTTTCTGGTTTTCTTTAAAAAAACTTTTATGAACTTAATTTCCCTTTTAATACTGATGCTATAGATATGAAAAGAAAAAGCCTGTTACTAAATTCTTCTCTATGGAACTGTTGCTATCTCTAGGAGCATTTTTACAAAGAAATCTTGTAAGAGAATCTTCACATTTTTCATTCGACTATGTAATACAGTAAACCTCAGGAGATATTAAATGTGTGTCTGTGGGAGAATGCAGTGTTCCTTGCATAATTTAACCAGCATTATTACTCAGCAGCAGCTGCCTTAAAGGAATAACAATTTCAAAGCTCTTTTGCTTGTTCTGCATTCTGTGATGTGGTGCTTTACTACATCCTTTGCTAGTTAAATGGAAAACCTTAAGAGTCTTGAACCAGCACTACTGTTGCAGCACAAACTAGACAAGGAGAGATGAAAGCAGAGTTCAATCTGGGCCTTCAATTCAAGAAGTTACTGAAGAGAAAAATGCATAGGGATATCAGAATTAATTTTTTTCCTGATAATATTCCTTTATTGTTCAGTGCAGGTTTGTGGAAATGTAAATCGAACAGGATGGGTAAGAACTTAACCATGGCAGATTTCTGTTAATAATTCCTATTTTTCTGTTGATCCTTAGTAAATTAACCTTATGGCAGCACTCAAGGCGGTAGAAATCCTCCCTGAGAATCTGAAAAGCTATTACCAGGTACCTGATGATCTTTTCTCTACTGTGTGCAGCAGAGTATTCAGGGAACAAAAAAATACTGGACTTTTCTTCTTTACTGTCATTTTTGATCCACTTTTAGTGGACATGGCAGAAGTGAACAGAGTTGTGTGTGCTCGAGCTTATGTGCTCAGTTCTCTGTGTGGATTTGATGCATTTATCTGTATTTGAGACAGGCTGGAGGTATTATGCTGTGAGATGAATAATCTGCTTAAATAATAAAGCACCGGTAAGCGGCATTGAAAGCAATGAATGTCTTTCTTTGATGGCCATTTCCTATGTGGCCTGAATAATATTGCTAAGAACTGGCAGCCTGGCATTTCAGGCTCAGAGGAAATTTCTTCTGGTTTTGTAGGGCGAGTTTGTCAGGTATGATGTGACAACACTTTTGTAGGGAATTGAATGATTACTTTGTGCTGACGATTTGGCTGGCTATGAAAGGAGATGGTATTGACTCTAGTTTAGGTCAGTATTTTAGGTCTCTGTGGGAGCTGCTGTCTGGGTTTTAATTTTGAAGTTTAATTTACAGCAAGACATGTTCATTCTAAGATAGCTTTTACACTAAGGCTTACAAAAGGGAAAGAAAAAAAAAATTAAAGTAAAGTTGACATGATGGAGAAACCATACCAGCAAAATATTGCATTTGTGGAAACTTGAGGGGGAAATGCAGAGGCAGGTTAGAAGAAAAAGATTAAACATGGTATAATTGCTGGATGAAGGCGGTGGGTCAAGGTTTCTCTGCTGAGAAATCAGTAGAGCTTCATGCAGAATGATTGAGCTTCTTGAGGCCAGCTGAAAATCTGGTCATAAGGCTTGTTTTTCTACTCTGTGTGGTAAACTAGGCACTAAGGCCATGGGGGTTACACCTGCCCGGGTGATAAATGAGCCACCATCTACAGAAGATACAAAAGTCACAGCAAAACTGTGGGTGTCCCAGAGCACAGGAGTGAGAATCCTGTGCTTTATTCCTCAAAGAACTGGTTGCATTAAGTTAATAAAACATTAACTAACTAGAAGGAGTCTTTGCAGTCTGCTGGATAAATATGTGCAACTTTAAAACCTCCCTATATTTGGCCTGCTAGGTTTTTGTATGATTTCTAGATCTTGGTAAAAGCGTTAAGTACTAAATAGTAGCACTGCTCTGAGGGATGTTAACAGGCACAAGAGTTTTGTGCAGCTGAATGGCATTCTTTGTTCCTGATTACTCCACTTTGCTACTCTTTTGCATGACTCAGTTTGCAATTGTGTGCCTTTGAGGGTGTCTGGATGATTTGAACGGTGATGAAGGTGCTATTGTAAGGAATATGTGGGAGTAGTCATCCACAGGAACATTTAAAAATATATGTATACACACCATCTGGTGCAATGAGGTGTATTTCAAAGGCAAAATATTTGCTCTTTGGAAGTGTCTCAGAGTTAAGAATATTATTTTTTCTTCAGAAAAGATGGTTTGGCAATTTCTAGAAAGAAATTCTTCATTCGGGGAAGGCACCTAACCAGGAGTTGGATATTTTATAGTTCATTTTCTGCACCCTCTCCATATTTTTTAAAAACTCTTTTAAAGTACCTATTCAAGAACTGGAGAGTGCTTGAGGAATAGGATCATTAAAATTTCATGCAAACATAATACCATTTAGCTACGCCTTCTCGATGTTTGTTTATACAACCAGGATCTATGTGAGCTCTCACAGAAAATGTTGAATTGATTATCCCTTTTGATGGCCTTTACAGAGCTTTCCAGCACAGAAGACTCCAATCAGGATTCCCCTGTGTGAAGGCTTTTTGTATTCATGGCTCTACAAAACATCATATATTAGGCTATATGACCTTATGTTTTTCTTGAATTACTGGTGAAAGTACTGTGAAATTGTATGGGGCAAGAACAGATGTTCAAAGACCCCTAGTAGCAGCACCTCTAGTGAGCAATGAATATCTCACAATAACTTTCAGAGTTGTCAGCCTAGCATAGTAATGTGCACATTTAGCACATTTAAATGTGCCACTTTAATTCTGTGTAATGCTATTTTTTTATTAGAACATTGTGTGCTTCAACATTAAATGTCTCACAGAGAGATTTTTGTTGTCAACTAAAGCTGAGAGCAATTTTTTTTTTTTTGGAGAAGACTTAAAAACATGTTTATAAAACCAAGGTGAATGGCACGATTACTTTTTTCCCTTCCAATTTCTTTACTCACTTGGCAGCTGGTACCTGTTTTTGCTCACTATCAAAGTCAACCTGATGAGTTGCAGGTACAGATTTCATTTGCTTTGCACTTCACAATTGTTGCCCAAAGAGTTTAATTTCTCAGTCTCCTGGAATTTCTGCAGTATGCCAAGATGTATTAGAAAGCAGATAATTCTTGTAGAAGACGTGAAACATTTTGCTCCTTTTAAAAATCTGCCATTATTAGATGACTGGTTTTCTTTAATTACTGTAGGGATAAAACCCTGTCTAAATGAACTGTGTAGCATAACCACATATCTTCTGTTTTTCCAGACATAAACAGGAGTGCTTAGTGAATAATCATTTTTATGCATGGTTATTGATATTTTGAAAATCCTAATATAGTAATGGATGTATGCCTCACTGGTAGATTCAATTTCCTTATTACGCTTCACTATTTGCTACAGGGTTGGTTTTTTTTATTAGTGCTTAGCAGCTATATTTTAAATTTAAGTTTTAATGCAATGCAATCAGGATTTTTGTTTTGTTTTAGAGGCAGACTTTTTGCAGTGCAGCTTTCCCTTTTCCTTTTATTCAGGGTGGCTTTTTAAGTCAGTCAATCTTCTTTTGTAACAATGGAATTATGGTTTGTTGGGTTTTTTCCTCCTGTGAGAATTAACAAGTCCAGTTATCATTTATGTTTATGGCTAGGCCTTGTTGGGCATGAGCTGTGTGTGCACACAGCAAATGTAACCAGGCTGTGATTGTTTACACCTTCTTTAGGGATATTTGAGTAGTGGCAGCGTAAGATAACTCATATATGTCCTCCACACTGATGGCATCTTGGATAATGCATTTTTTCCTCTTTTTATCATACATGTTAAATGCTGCTCTTCGATCTGATGCTGGGCTCTGTACCACACATTAATGATTGCTGCTGTCAGATAGGACTTTAATCCATTCCAGGATGTCTGACGTGCGAATAATTTGGAGCAGTAAGACTTTCTCTCCACAGCCCAAGCTGGGCTTGCTGTTCTCCCTGACTGGGCATATTTAGAGACTTAGACACTGCAGTCATGAATCCTCCCACCAGATTTTGATAATTCTGATTTTTATCTAATTTCCTCTCAAATGGAAATTTTCTCTCTTCTTTTTGGATGGAATTCTGGCATTAGGCTGACAATTGATGACTATACTCTTACATGCCTCAATAATTTGATACATTGTTCAGTGGCTGATTGTCAGCACTTCATTTAACCTCTCAATGTCCTTGCGTTTTGGGTAGAAACTAATTCTCTCCCAGTTCGTGCAACTAGTCAGGCACGTGGGGGATTATGTGTCCTCCTGCTGGGAGGGGGATTATCAGCAGATAAAGCATTTCCAGTTGCTCCAAGGTGATGTGAAATTTCCCTACATCCAAACCGACCCCTTGCAGGGTACCTGGGGAGGCTGGCGCTCTTCTCCCTCAACAGGACCCAAAACAGCACAAAATTTCTGCAGCCTCGCTGGAGGATGGGCTGAGGTGGAGGCTCAGCTGCCTCAGCCCCTCTCTCTCCTCGCGGCAGCGCTCCTGCACCTCTTTCCACAGTGGCTTTTGATTGCTTCATGGACGGCTGCAGTTAAGTGATGCAGATAACTATTCCAGTTTCTCCTGCTTAAATTGCTGTTCCTGATAGAGCTTATTTCAGTGAAGTGTTTTTGTAACCGCAGAGCTGCGCATGTCTCCTCTGCAAGCCGAGGGATGCCAGTGGGAAAATGAATGTGTTAGAATTATGTGAAACTTCTACTCTGTATCTAGAACAAAAATGTGTTTAGCCCAACTGGATGCAAGATTTGGCCCAAGATCCATTACCCACGAGGTTGCAGTGGCTGCTCCAGTCTATGTCATAAATCTGTTGATTATATTTCTTTGGAAAGGAATTACTGCTTTAGTCAGACATGAATCTCTCATCAGATTTTATTAGCTTTATTTACATTGCTACTTGGATTAAAAAGAGCAGTTAAATAGCATGAATTAGCAGCTTGTCAAATTTAAGTTTTCATGGGCCAATAATTTTCAGGGCAAGCTGACTTGTGCTCTGCCTTTCACATTCCCTAGCAAGAAGTTTAATTCTGACTTGTAAACGACAGCAACAGATGGAAAACCAACAGAGACCGGTCCTTCGTGCTGTGCTTTTGTCAGGGGTGAGTTTTTCCAGCCTGGCTGCAAACCTCTGGAAAGAGGGGTTGGTACCAGAGGGGCCCAGGGGGTGCCCAGCCAGAGCCTCATCCCTGCCCACATCACGTCTGGGCGTAGGTGCTGGACCCCGTGCAGTTCACAGGGTGATGTTGGCCCCACCAGCCACAAACACCACTCGTGTTTGTACTCACAGGCTGTGCAAAGTGCCTCAGAGAGCAAGCTTTTAACACGAAGAGTAGTAATATGAGGCACCTGTATGCAAAAACCCAAACATGCTGTCTGTGGTGCTGCTATGCCCTGCTGGCACTGCTGCCCCTGGTGTGATGGTCACTGTCGTGCAGGGGTCTGAGCTGAGGGGACAGGAGGGCCTGTGTGACTTCACACCTTTCTGTGTTTATGTCTTTCCTCTTGTGAGATGGAAAAAGGGAGAAGTTAACCACTGCTTCAAGTGGAGTGTGTCACTCTGGTGAATTGGTGTGTGTCTAGCTCAGCAGAGCTCTAGACTCTGGGATAACACCTGAGAATTTGTTTGGGGGTAATCAGGAATGGAGGAATGCGTTTTTACTGAAGTGTTAGCATGAACTGGCAAAGTATCCAGGTCAATGCAATTCTGGGATCAGCAGGTCCTGTGGGCACTCTTTGCCCCCCACCTTTGTTTACAGACAAAGAACAGCTTCTGAGATGGCTTTCAGCCCTCAGGAGAACAAATGAACTGTTCAAACAAATGCGTTTTCCCTTCAGCTGCTGAATTGCAACCTGTCTGGCGACAAGGAAAATCTCTTTACCGCTGGCAATGGTAAAGATTTTTAAATGCTGGATGTTAAATTCTTATTAGTTTACCTGAACTTGAGCTACCTCCACACGTGGGAGCCCTTGGAAGGAAACATTTCACCTGAGCATTATGGCTACAGAGACGTGCTGAGATCCCAACAGGTGCTGGGCTGTTTGACCCCCTCCTCGCCTCACCTCCCACTGACTGAGGCTTTTGCTGAGGAGAAGTTCCTTTCCCTGCTTGACAGCTTTGTTGGGGACTCTTTCTGTTTCTGCCCTGGCAGCACCCTGTGGTGTGGGCTCCACATCTTCTCAGTGCTGGGGGTCAGCCTGAATATAATGGACAGGGCCTGCAGGGCTGCTTTACAGGAATGTGAAATACCGTGCAGGCAAAATCCATTGTTGCACTTGGTGCCAGCCTTTGTCAGCTTGGTCTCTGAGTGCCACCAGTGCTGCACATAGCTGTACAACAAAGACACAGAATTAATGATTATTTTCCATAAAAAAAGAGGGATGACACTACTTATTTATTTCTGTGAATGTGGGTGAAGAGATCTCCCTTTTCTGATAGTAATATTCTCAGTGAGTGCTGAAGCGGATTTGCTGTGCAGTAAGTTGAAAAACTGGCTTTGAAGAATATAATGTAAAAACAAATCTTGGCTCCTTCAACCTACACACTCTATGAAAGTGATTAGGAAAAGTGCAGGCCTGATCTGGGAGCAGATCTGAGCTCGTATAGAGGCTTTGGAGCAGATCTCTTGGAATTTTATCCAAGACCTTTCAACCACAGGTTGTGCTGGTGACCTCCAGCAACCAGAAGCTGGTATTGCACAATTGCATTTATGTTCAGGTTCCTCTGTTCCTGCTTCAGCATTGCCTGTCAAAAAGCCCAGCTCCCATGCTGGGAAAATGACTGGATGGATTTGTCCTAAAGCAGGCACCAAAGCTTTTGTTCATGGGCTGGCTGTCAGCAAAATGCTGAGATAAGCTGGTTGACACTGGAGTTTCTGTCCTGGAGATCAATCGCAATACGGCTGCGGTGGCAGAATGAGAGCTTTGCACTCCCGTCTGCCCCATAAACTGCTGTCTTTACATTTTCTGGTTGTCTATTTTACCGTCTTCTGAAATTTGCTGTAATCTCCATCAATTGTCCTTATTGCTTCTGGAGTGTGCTGCGTAGCATCCAGTGTTAGGGCTTTTAACACTGAGCGTTTCTGAGGGGAGCTTGCAACGTGTGCAAGGGTTTGCCCTGGTGAATCCAGTCACAGAAAGGGGCTGCAACAAACTCTTAATGAGGACAAAGTGCACAAATTGGAGATGAGGACCGTGTAGGGAAGTGTATAACAAAGTAATGCTGTTACTGCTGTTGTCATCTACAATGCTGCTCAGCCAAAAGACTGCTATTTTCAGTAGCTGGAGGGTTTAGTGTAGATGAGGCACAAATAGAAATAAATAGGTATGCGTTTAATATCTAGATATTAGCATCGTGTTGTCTGTGTCTTTTATGTGATTGCAATCTCAATAGTAGTAATCTCAATCTCTTTTTTTTTATGAAACATCCACTTTTTTTCCATGTATTGCTCTCATATCTCAGTCTGTGTAGTTTTGCTACTGACAATAAATGTGCTCATGTTATTAGTTCCTCGTATTTTTACTTCTCTGAGTAAAACAGAACAAGTCTAGCAAGGTAAGAACATTTAGTGTCTATCAGTGATACTGAAGGAGTGTACCTACACCTCCCTAGCTGGGTGATGATATCTCAGTAGCAAAATGAGAACAACTGCCAGCTACAAGTGAAGAGGCAGAAATTAGAGGAACTGCTGAAAAATCACTGAAATTAAGGACCTGCTCGTTTAGTGTGATTGGAGCATATAAATATTAACTCTAATGATGACAACACATAAATTGGAGTGCTCAATAAAATTTGAGCACATGAAACTGAAGTGCCACAACCTGCTTTATTGATAATTTTTAGTCATCTGCATTTAATTTGCCACACTATATTTACACGTGCTTTCTGTTTGTTTTAGTAGGATTTCCATAAGGAAACCACCAGATTTCCAAAATTCACTCTTACAGGTACATATAAACAAAAAAAAATTCTATGTGCAAGATATCCTAAACTTGGAAGATAATTAGGATTACGAAATTCTTGCATTTAACTTGTTCCCTAACAGTCTCTGGCTTTGCAGAGAAGATGGAATATTCAAGAGAGCAGCAAGATAGTTACAAGGTAAAAAACTTCTGACATAGTCAGCTTTCATTTATTAATCAATAAGGATAGTAAAGAGAAGGAAATACTTCTCAACTAGCCAAAATGTAGTTCATATAAATAGATCCTAAACCATATCGGGTCTAATCTACAGTGAATTTAGGACTGTGAATGAAAACTGATTGAGGTGCAAGTATCTGGTATTTTTCAGGACCAAATAGGAGTTGGATTCTTTCTACAGGCCTTACATTTTTCAGAACTGAGCTTTGCACATGCAATATTATAATGCTACCTTTTGGTCCCTGACATTCTCCCAAGTGCAAAGGCAATAATTGAGGTGACATTTTCACTGTGAGGATTCAGCAAACAAAGAGCAAAAATATCACAAAAGTGAATCAACAATGAGAACACTTCTTAGATCATTCAAGCAGCATCTTTAAAGACATTATGCACTTGTTTGGGCAGCAGTCTTCGTGTTTTTCTAAGGCTTCTAGATCACAAACACTGGTATTGAAGAAAATTTTCAATCTTAAAACTGAAAGAGTTAATTTTCCAAGTTATTTCCCTCATTAGCATGCCATTCTTTTTATGAATGATGAGCAGATGTAAGTGTGAGATTGTCTGGCATAATTAGAGCCTTCTAGGTAATCTTTGCAATATAAAATCTTTCACCTGACTTTTAAGATTTAAAAATATCTACAGACAGGAACATCAGTTGCAAAATTACTTTTTAGGATTGCAAAAGGACACAAGAGCTGTGTGCCCAGGTCAGTGACAGTTTTCTGTCAGAGGCTGAGAGGCCTGGGTGCTGCCTGCTTGTCAGTGTTTCCAGCAGTGGCAGTGTCACCCAGCAGTTTATCCTGACAGATGACGAGGTTTGCTTATATTAGCTCATGATTTAACAAAAGACAGGAAAAATCACGGGCACCTTCTGTCCTCTTGTCAAAGGCCTCGTACAAAAGGGACTCTTTACACTGAAAGAGAGGTTTCTTGAGAATTCATAATTAAATGCCAGACAGGAGTGGGTAGAGCTATATGAAGTAAAAATGAAAACTCTTTGTACAAAAGGAACTAAGGAAGGATTTTTATAAATCGCTGAAGCAGCCACTTGTTGACAAAATATGAGCATAACCCTGTCATTTTGCAAACAGTCACCCGTCCTGTTAAATGATGTTATAATACTTTGTGTACAGTGATCTCACTAATGATTGCTTTTTAAATTAATTCAGTTTTGTCATATATAGAGACGCATTTTTTTGCTGATCCTCAAGATGCAAAGTGTTAAAGTTATTTCAGCATCATGGCAAACAATGAGAATTACTTGTTTTCTCCCATTTCAGTATTGCAGCCTCTGAAACTGCTCAGAGGTTTGCTGTGAGGAGGTGTTCTGTTCTGCAGTACCAAGCCACGTTGTTATTGCAAAATAAAGCTGCTGTCTCTTAAAAACCTAATGGAAGTGTTGGATAAATAAGACAAATCACTGACCTGCTTGATCTTTAAAGAGCTGGGAAGAGCTCTGTGCAATTCAGGAGGAGGGTGATTGGATTTTATGCTCTCAAATACTGGGTGAAATATGTGTAAAATAATGTGGCACAGGGGACTTTGGGGGTTATCTCTGTTTTCCTTCAGGCTATCCTTGAACAAAGGCAGTGGTTGCTAAACTATGTGTGTCTCTACTATTGAAAAAAAACCCCTCACAAGACTAAAACCAAAAGCAAAGAACATGTCAAACCCTTCAGACAGTACAAACAAGTCTGAAGTCTTGTGCAATCAGACTTGGAATGCCAGTCCCTGTCTCTGAGTGCAGATGTTGAGCACACCTGGAGTTTGTTGCCTGTTCAGAGCAGCACTCTGTCACCAGTGAGAACACTGGGGCGTGCCTCAAAACAGCAAATAAAAGGGTGGGAGGGCAGGGATGGAGGAAATTAATTGTTCTGGCAAATGAGCAGGCTGAAGGAGGAAGGAAAGGAGCTAAAGGAGGGAGCAAACTGGAAGGTGAGAATTGCAAGAAATGCAAAGGTAAAGGATGGGAAAGGAAGAATAGAGTGAGGCTGGAAAATATGAGAGGATGCAAAAAGGTACCGGGGAGACAGGAGGAGGGGTAAAGACAATAGAAAAGGAAGTTTATAACACATAAAAGAAGGAATTTAATTTTTAAAAAGCTGGGGAAAAAAGGAACATTAAAGAGGAATTAAGAAGTATAGAATGTATAGAACCCCTCCAGAGTCGAACATATATCACATGTTCTTGGAAAAGCCTTGATTTCATCTGCTTACAGTTGTCTTTAAGAGTCAATACGTCTTAGTAAAAGATGGTGACTTCTGGGTGACCATTTCTTGTTCAAGACTATGGGTTCTGCCTGTGTGGAGGTGACTTGGGACTCGGGATAGCTGCAGTCATTTTATGGCCCCGTGTTTTGGTCCCCGGAGATTTTCAATATACAGTTAATGTTGGCATCTGTAACCCGTGGCTGGAGAGTCTAAGATGAGAGGCATTGAAAGTCTATGAAATTACAGGATCATTCTCTTCTGTGCCAGTACAGAGTGGCTTCTTGTGATAAGTTTTGTCAGAAAATAACATGAAATATTAATTTAGCCATATATCCTTCAGTAGTTTAAAAACTAAACCCACTGCAGTGGGCTCTGGATAACTTATTACTCAGTGGAAAGTAAAAAGCTGTGTTTCCTCTTTCACTTCAGCATTTCAACTTCTGTTGCTGAGACCAGCTGAATGGTCTGAAACTTGGAATTTCCTTTAAAGTGTGTAATAAAACCTGCTCAGGATAAATATGCTGTGATATAGAATATTTAGGTTGGGAAAGCTTACCTGGCTTTGATGGGGTGCCAGAACCTGAAGAATCCTGTCCCTGAAATGCAAGAAAATTACTCAGGATGTCAGACATATTAAAATACTTAGGCCAGACTTAGAGAAATCCTTACCAAAATATTGTAAAACTTGTTCTCATCAGGAAGGCAGAGTGCAGGGCTGATTACAGAACTGGGAGCCTTGGTGGTGCCCTTTGGCACTACGGGTATTCCATGGTAATTGGCAGGGCTGGAGGCAATAATTCTGGTTTTGGTGCATTTTGTGAGTGTGTATTTTATGCACAGCTTTGGGAAGGGGCATGTTAACAAGTAATAAGCTCTACTTTAGTACTAGAATGTCGAAAATTGCTTTTGGGTGTCTAAAATTTATTTTTCTCATTTAAATTTTATGTTGATATTAATATTTAAACCGTATCAGCTAGCAAGAATGGTTTGAATGAACAGAATAGAAAGTCTTGTCTAACCATGGAAGACAAATGCTTTCATTTTTCTCATTTTAAGCCTTTTTTGATAAACCATATTATTTTGTCATGCTGTTATACTTAGCCATTTTAGTATCAAATTCTGTGTAGTTTTTGGCATGTGGATTTCAGTTAAAATTAAATTTATTTAACATTTCACTATATTCAATTTCTTCAATAGGTAATTCAATGTATGTTCAAGAATAGTAGAAAATGTATTTATAATGTACTTATTGTATGTGGGGGTCATATTTTTCTTCTTCCATGAGTTTGCTAAGATTAACATATTATATTTCATCAGATAACTATCCAGTGCTCATAACATCTACCACAGTAAAAGAAGTCAGTCAAATTTACTTATTTTTGTCACATAGAGCTGAAAAAAAGTTCGTGTTCCAGATCCTTTCATAAGTAAAAACACAATGGCCAAAGCCTGCACCAAATTGGGAAGTTTTATCAGATCTTCCTTCCATCTCTGTTCTGTCAGTCCTTCTAAAAAAACTGATCTAAAGGTCACTGAAGTCAATGAAAAGGCTCCTATTGACTTCAGTGGGTTTGGTTCACTCCCTAAATGCCAGTGAATAAATGTGGACTTTGCAAGATGCCTGGAGAATTAAAAAAAAAAAAAAATCCCGGGAAAGATGAAAATCTGTTACAAAGTCTTTCTCAGCAGCTCAGTCCCACAAGTTCAATTCCCATTTATATCAAAGGAGCTCCAACTCTGCTTCCTCAGTTAACCCTGTGTAGTTTTTCTCATTTCAGCTGGAAAAATGATTGACAGAAACAATCAAGAAGTGTTTGTCACCTACCTTCATTTTGGTTTAGCTGTGAACTAAAAGCAATGGGGGATTTCCACTCATGACCTTCAATTATTGCATCCTGGAATGTAAACCCCCAGCCAACAGCCATGGGCCAGAGTTCCAGTGGAAGGAGACAGTTCTGTTTTCCCTTATTCTTGATACTACTTCATTTTTTTTTTTTTTAAACACCATAAGCTGTATTTAGTAGCACTGACTTTTGTGTCTGGCTCTTCATTTTTTT